>JAHQIW010006180.1:0-93702 GCA_019055375.1 Parelaphostrongylus tenuis
ATTATTTGACAGTTCAAATTTGAGCCACCATGTCGTCTGTTATAGTTTCTGACTTATAGAGCACGATACACGTGTTCTTGATTTTGACAGTCTCATCAGTTGGGCGATACTCTTCGTCTTTTGCCAATTCCGAGACTGTCAAAGTCGGAACACGTATATCGGGCTCTATAAGTCAGCCCTATTTACGGACCACATGACATGTTGGCTCAATTATTAGTTACGAAATACGTTGGTATATTTGAGTGTCCGGTCTCAAGAAAACACTTGAAACGAAAAGTACCACCTGTATCACCAGTCGTCCCATTTATCGTCGAGCGACTCGAGCGGGTACCAGCAACACTTCCTTTTTCCCTATAGCGTGCCATAGTAGCCCATTGGGTCCTCGTCGCTCTAGGGATTCGCTAAGTGTCATATCTTTCTTCTGTACCTTTCGTGGGGGCGTGTGTGGCGCAGTGGTTAGAGGTGCTCTGCGTCGCTCACGAGGTCAATGGTTCGATCTCGGCACTAATGGTCCACCAAGCCATCCATCCCTCTGGGGTCGGTAAATGTGTACCAGACTGGTCTCAGACTCGTCTGGGAGGATAAGCAGCACTGACTCGGTTCAGCGGGAGGCCACCGCGAGTCATTGTAAAGGCCAGATATGCATTCAATCACCTCAAAGGAAGTTAGAAATTAAAGACGAATGCATGGCGCATCCCTCAGGGATTGATCAACTCCGAGAGCTTTATAGTTTATCCTTTATACCTTTCGTGAAGAAATCGGGCCAACAGGGATAGGTATAATATATTATAACATTTCACTTGCTGACGTGTGTCCTACTTATCTCTGGTAAATTTTCTAGGTTGTAAATAACTACATACACAGAGTGGAGAAGGTCGTCCATCTCCATGAGATGAATGAACTCTAGGATTCTTATAGATTGCTTCTGTTCACGTTCACTTGTTTTGCACTTTCTGATATTTCCGGTAACAATTTCTATAACAACATCGAAACACAAAACACCTACTTAAAACTAGAGTGCCTAATTTTGCGCCACTTTGCTAAATGGTCTAGCTGGCACGGTCAGTTGATGAGTTGACAAGTCCATTTCGTCGTATAAACATTGAGGATGAAGGAGCTGCTCTCCTAAAACAACCACCATTGCTAATATGTGCAAGTTCTGGATGCTTATCAATTGCTCTCAAAAAAATCATTTTTCCAAACCGGGGAATTCAATTTTCATAGTTTTAAATCGGCAAGTTTCAGGGAAGATTTTGATTACCATTTTATTTGAACGATTACTGTAAGCCGATTTAATGAACATCAATTGAAAGCCACCTTCCTTTCCCAAGAAAAATATTCAGCGAAGTTGATACACTCTCCTAAAAATCGATGGCTGTCTTTTTGTTGACTTCTTCGTCAGAGCTTAGAAGTACTACAGCGTATCATATCTAGCTATCAAAGAGATGAAATATATCTCATAGCGAGTGCAGTTATAGGCCAAATAAAAATTATATTATATCTTTAGAATTATCCTTTGCAATAAACGAGTTAGTTGCCGCTACTGAAAGGTGTCTAAATAGAGTGGCCTGAGAAACGTAGGAAATATATGATTTACTCCTAACACATTATCTAGCCAACTGGTTCTGAAACGTCTGCATGGCCATCTATGCAAGTAAGACATGTGTTGACAAGTGCATAGGAAAAAAGGGTAGACCACTTTGCGTCAGTATAAGAGAAAACCTAGATGGGAAAGTCGAAGAATTGCGCAAGTCCAACTTCACGTACAAGAGGATAAAAAGGATAGATGTGACCATTTTGAGGTGATAGTAAGAATCTTAAGCCACCATTCAAATATGTCGGCGTGTGAAACCCTTGAGTCTCTCTAGATAGATTTCGAGAGCCTAGGAATGATTGGACGTGGAGAGGTTCTAAGCATTGCAGGCTATATGGCGTCTTATCTCAGGTTGATTTTCTGGTTTAATTAGGTTTTACTCACAGTGTGTGGCAATGAAACCGCTGATAAGAAGCAAACGGTAGGTTCCACATGGACACTTAGACATATAAATTGACTATTTATTAGGTTTTACACTAGATGTGAGAATTATCACAAAAATAATTAGATAGGATGAGGCGAATACGTCTAGGTTCTGACGAAGGAGATACCGTCAAAACGTCGCTAGGTATTCTGAATATACCAAGCTTGGGGAAATTATTTGAAAAGAACAGTTTGTCAGATATGCATCAGAACTATAAGTGGTATGTAAAACGTTTGGTACCAGAAGAGTGCTAAACCGCATTTTGCACATACCGGTAGCACGTGCTACTACTGCGTCGCCGATGCCATTCGCTCTGTCTTTCTTCGATATACGCTGATCTAGTTGTCAGCGACTAATCTTGGGACAGATTTACTCACGTAAATACAAGATATTGAGCCTAATTATGCTGTTATAGCATCGGTACCACTGCTACAAGTCAGCGAAAATAAAATTTTCATCTACATTATACATTTCGAGTACTTGCCATGCCTTGCCGACCAATTCTATTTGAGGTCGATTGTTGATAGCAGTGATATGTAATGCAATGAAAATATAGTAATATATGGATATTATGTATAATATATGGAAAAAAAGTGTTAATTGAGCGGTGACATTGATCGTGTAGTGCTATCACGCATTTCCAGATGTGAGTGAAACTCAGGCCTAAACTCCTCCTTACGTCGAATATATTGCATGCCACTCAAAATCCCTAATTGTATGTTTCATAATATCATACAACTGTTGGAAAGAACTAAAAATAAAGATTTCATTCAGTCCGGTGAAGCAGTTTTTACTGATGATGAAGATTGATGAAAGTCAATTTTTGACTGAGCCACACCATCTTAAATATCAGAGTTCTAGTACTAATATTAAATTTGAGTAAAATTAGTTAAAATGAACTGATTTTTGTTTGCCAGATTATACTGCGACTTAGATATCAAGGACTGACGTCGTGAGGCTGGGAAAGTCATTGCTGATTTGAGTGGACAGAATTCAGGCGACACTCTATCATGTCGTTCCTGAAATGCATCCGAAAGAAGTATCATTATCACGCTTTGGGAATCTCTACTTTTGTTCCCAGCTTCTTAGTGAGTAATAGCCAGGGACAAGTCAGAGATATAAAACTGCTTTTTTTAACTTTTTCGTTACTATCGTGGAAGCATTTGTGAAAGCAACTCAAACGGCTCGTTAGGCTTGAAGTCCTTATTTAGTAACAAACATCTTTAATTGGATCTCGGATTATGAGCATCTATGACAATAGTGCACTTTTGTCATCCTACGGTAATGCTCTGTCTATGTGCCCATGAAGCTAGAGCCTAATCCTCTGCAAGGCAATCATCTTAACAAACGCGGCTCTATGTCAGCTGATCAGTTCGCCCTAGCTCATACTAGTAATCTCAACAGTAATCACTTCACTCAGTTGCTTATCAGTAAAGTCTTAATTTATTCCTGTTACGTGCCAAAGCCGTTCAATGTGTTCCATACTGGACTCAAAGTACATCACTGTTTTCATTTCAACCGATCTTTCTGGAGCAACCGGTAGCTGGCCCGACTTGTGGTTGGAATTAATAAATAGTCAGAAATTCAATAGACAGCTAGTGTAGGTTGTAGTTTGACATCTAGGAATGCAGGTATCTCCCTTCAATCCTACGGTAACGACAAGACGGCAAGTATCGATTGGTTGTGAGATAATGATTTATACTCGTTTTGTAGCAGCATGGCTCCTCATCAGTCACTTATTAAAACTATTCTGTCTTTGATGAAAAAATTAATCGTTTTCAGTCTTTCTAGTTTAGAATATTTTCGTGTATTGACATCGTTTTAATCAATGGGAAATTTCAATCATCCATTCTCATAAATATTGTGCACAAAAAACTGTCTGGAAACGCCAAAATTCTTAACTGAAGACTTATGTATGTTGACCTATCTCTGATAAATAGGACAAAGGATAAAGCCCTTTGCGTTGATCAAATCCAGAGGAATGCGCCATGCACTTGTCTTCGATTTATTCAACTTCGTTTGAGTGTGATTGATTGCAAATCTGACCTTTAAAATGACTCGCGGTGGGCCCTACCATTGTGCCGAGACAGTGCTTGCTTATATTCCTTGATAAGTCTGACACGCAGTCTGGTACCAATTCACCAACCCCAGAGGGATGGATCGCTTGACGAGCCATGGTCGCAAAATTGAACCATCGATCATGTGTGGAAGCAGAACACCTATAGTCACAGCGTCACATGCATATGCCACATCACCTTTGATGCTTGTCGATAGTGATTTCCAAGACCGACTATTTATCAACCTCGCCATGCTTTCAATATGTCCTAATTTCATTCTATAAGTCAAACACGAGGTGTTATATAATTTCTTTATCCATTCAACAGCTATCGTTACGGCAGTTCGCCTTTTCTGAGCCTAGAAAGGTCAAGTTTGTTCGCAATCCAGTCAGTCAAGTACCTCCATTACTCTTTTATAAAAAATCACCAGACCTAGATTTCAATCGCATCAAACACAAATCACTCTCAACATACTCATGACAGTTAGAGTATATATGATTCACCCGTGAGATACCAAAAGATAATTGGCTCCCATTCTTGAACGTGCAAGTAAACTTGACCGATAACGGCTACATAACAATGGTACCGGAAAGCCCAAGTAATAAGAATATCCTGATTCTTTGGGTCAATCCTCACATCCCTCACATACGAAAAGGCGTTTAGTAAAAACATCCTTCGAATCAGCCGCCATTTGTGCACTGGAGGGAAACAGAGTAGAATCCGTGGACTGGCTCGGCAAATAGCCACTTCTAATGAATCAATTCGTACCCTTTGGCTTAGGTTTAGAGATACAGTTGCGCCATCAACAAGCAACAACTCAAGTGAAAGGAAAATCCTGTTAATCCTCCCGTTCTTTTCAAATGAGATTAGTACAGCATAAAACGTTGTTTGAAAAGAGCCGGATTAGAGCGTCTGGGTATCAGTAACAGAATTACCATCAAGCACATCTCATGCTCCAATTAGCTTCGTAATCGTTTATATAACCGCCTCTGCACAGCAAGAAACTTCCGAATGTGCCCTTTAACGGCAGAGGACGGTGACTGCATGAGCGTAGGCACAGTGTACCTAATCTCTTGCAAAGCGTGCGACGATGAACATATTGGCGAAACTGGTAAGGCCGCTATATGCACGACATAGAAGAACACCTAGCTGACACGCGCCATACTAGAAGAAAGCACCCCCTAGGTATACATAGAGTCCTAAAGCATGCCAGACAATTGACACCATCCTTGAGCAGGACCAAAAAACATCAACGCGAAAGATACTTGAGGCGTTCTGGATAAACACGATCAATCCAGCTATGAAACGCAGGGAAGAATGCCTCGTAATCATCTGTGATTAGAGTCAGTATATAAAAGTGTTTGTTTTGATTGGTATGGTGCATTACTAGCCAATGTGATTACCGTTCCGTTGTTCTCCACCTGTTCATTCAGTGGAAGACATATAATAAAAAGCGGTGAGTATGTTAAAGGTTGACTATGTGCTTGATGCAATCGAAATCTAGGTTTGACAATTTTCTCTGAAGAAGCTGATGGAAGTGTTTTGACTCATTGGATTGCAAACAACTTTGACCTTTTCAGGCTCTGACGAAGGCGACCTGCCGAAACTTTAACTGTTTGAATGTGTTGATAAAGTTCGGATTTGGCACCTCGTGCCCCGCTTAACTAGAAAAAATATAAAGTACACCAGATAAAGCTACTCGATATTGCCGTAACATCTTCGTTAAATTCAGTGTTAGAATGGTTAAGAAATAGTAGAAAATGGACAAAGCAGTCGGTGCTGGTCAACTACTTGTTCATGCGTTATGCATTAAACTTCATTAAACATTGTTGAAGATGACTGTGTGCTTATCAGGTCTTTACCATGACGTCTAATGGCTTGTGGAAGCATACGTCTGTGCTGATGGACGTTGCTGTATAGATAATTTCATATCGCTTTTATGAATAAGCTTTTGACAATTCACTCTCATCATAGCCAAGAAATTTTGCGTATTTCGCATACATTTCCTTCATTGGGTGGAACTCCCCAACTAACCACAGCATCGTTTTGAGAGCTGAAGGAGGCTGTCGCGATGAAGCTGCACGTTGCTCAGAATTTAATCCACATCACACAAAGCTATTATTCAGTTGTTTTTAGTGCTCATAAAGAGCTCATTTTACGGCCAGGATACTCAACAGCGCTATTCGTGCTTTCCAACTGCTATTCAAAGAAAAAAAATGGCAATACTTTCTATTCCAGGCCAGAAAGTGCTCTTCACAACATTGATAAGATAAATCATCCCAGTCACACATAGGTAGTGCAATATCGTTGGCATAACGCATAGATATATTCCAGCAAATTCAACCAGTCGCATGCAAAACTCTGAGTTGAAGTTTTTCAAAAATATCATGTCTGAGCAGTCGCCTTTTGAGTAGCACTTATATAAGATAATGGATAAGTTTTCTGTTACACAATGATAGGAATGTTGATGGGTTAGCGGGCAATCAATGATATAAGTAAACACCTTGCTAAGGACATATGCAACTGAAACAATGAAATGAAGTCAATTGGTGATTTGCGCTGCGTCGCTTTTGGATGATAAGCACTTTGAGTTCCGACTTTTGACGCACCGCTACATACATTTTTGAAATGTTGATCTATTGACGAGATGGACAAGATTTTGACAAACTTTTATGACTATATTTCAGAGGTTTGAATTTCATCATATTCACGATGGTCTGAATTGAGTACCCGCAACAGTGGTTTCTCTTGCAATGTGTTCCTCATAGTAGTCGCATCTAAGTAGATTAAGTGGTTTGAAATACCGCACGGAATGCTTAGCGTCTTTAGCGCTACCGCTACACACAGGACTCCGGCAACGTTGAAATGAACTAACACTGTATGGGCTAGTTGCACTTAGATGATTGTGGCAAACAAATGTCCCTCCTTCAATGATATCCATTTCAAAGTAGTCGGATTAACATCAAATGGTGCTTAATGAGCAAGCAAAGATATCAACCATCAAACGTAATTGTATCAAGCACCACTTAGGTAACTTCAAAATTCAATAAGAAGGTTTCTTCTCATTCCGTCGAAAAGACAACTGACCGAAACGGAATCACAACATACGTCTGCCCTTGTGAGAGGGATAAGTACTACCTGGCGTTTGAAAATCCAATGGAATCTACCCATTGGTATACTGTGCTCTCAGAGTGCTCTAATTGCAAGGAGCAAATGATTTATTCAAGTCTGATAATCTTATGAGTATACAATAACTTCTTGGCAAAAACCCAGCCCTTACTAAATCACAAACCTTGAAAAGCATCGGTGAAATTATCATCAAGGTTAACACCAAGCAACACTGTGAAGCGTCTTTCTTCATATGACCATCGACGGAACAGTTTTGCAAAGAATCCGGAGAAACGCCCAGTTGACCATGATAACTCCTCAAAATACCAGAAAAGTGCTGTTGGAAAATTGCTTATTTTAAAGTAAATCCTTTATCACAACGTGGAATCGTTATAGCACGGAGCTGCTAGAACACGAAACTGCTCAAGCAATAACGGAACCAGTACAACAATAGATTGTTTTGTCTAGATTCTTGCTATTTTGACTGCCACTTGCAGTGGTATGATCTTATAGTATACCCAATATGTAGAGTACTGTGCAAAAACGTTTGCGTCAGCCGCGATTCGAACCCACATCTCACTCTTTCCGGGAGCGTATGCTAACCATTGCACTGGCAACGCTCGCTTTGCACAGCACTCTTATTCACGCTACGCTACAACGCGTTGTCTGCCAACAGCCAACCGTCGACGGTCTGGCGAGGCAGCCGCTATCGGAATTGAACCCACGAAATAGGAAGAATTTAGACTGATTATCGATATCTAATGTCTGTCAACACAAGTGGGTTTAATGCCGATAGCGGCTGCCCCGCCAGACCGTCGACGATTGGCTGTTGGCAGACAACGCGTTGTAGCGTAAATAAGAGTGCTGTGCAAGAACGAGCGTCGGTAGTGCAATGGTTAGCATACGCTCCCGGAAAGAGTGAGATCTGGGTTCGAATCCCGGCTGACGCAAACGTTTTTGCACAGTACTCCACATATTGGGTATTAGTATAACATCATGCCACTGCAAGTGGCAGTCAAAATAGAAGGAATTAAGGCAAAGTTATTTCACATAAGCACTGTGGCTTCGTGTCAATGATGCAAAAACCAGTCCACATATCGGAGAAAGGAGTGTGCGCCGAGTGTATAACCCATTTCTAGTTTGGCTGCTACAGAGTATTCGAAAATCTTTTTAAAACATCAAGCGAATTACTAAAGTCATGGAGAAACTATCGAGTGACTACTCACAGTTTAGGGAAAGAGCCTTTTTTAGCGAAGGATGTCCGAATGTGAAACATAATTTTATTTTTACTGTTACGGCACAACAACAAAATCGTATGAGGATTCAAATATACCAATAAGTATTTCGTAGCTAACCTATTAACCAACTACTGAAACTCGAAAGAAATAGATAATGTGCTTTTTCTAAGAGGTCGAGATAGAGTGCAGATAACGGAGGAATAGTAGAAAAAATTTTCGATTTTCTAATACTTTTCATCAAAAAATTGCAAAAATGCAAAGGCTTATTACTTTAATACACAAAACACAAAAGCATTTAGCCTCGACAAGGAACCTTAAAAATTTAGGAAGACAGTGAAGAAGTATTAGTTCAGCATCACACCAGTCACGTACTTTACCTCGTCCTCATTACATCTCATCTTAGTGCTTGCCTATTTTAAGTATTTAGCACTCTTGTGCTTTGAAACAAGACCTTGTGCTTTCGACTTGTTATTTTACACAAGCATTTCTGAAACACTTTCTTATTTACTTCCTCAATTCGGTGGGCTCTTGGTGCAATCTTTTCCAAACCCCTTTTTAAATCTTCTGCACAATTCTGTAAAAACTCGTGCTTCATCCAATAGTCAATTTTTTGAGAGCGAAGAGATCTGAAAGAGGTACTAAACAGGAGAGACAGACAAAAATGTCTGAGCTGAGCAAAGAGGTTTACGATTTTCAGAAACACATTGCTAGAAAACATCGCACCATGGAAGATGTTCTACTGTCCCTTAATCAGTAATCTTGCGCAGTCACTGCTTCATCGACTGGCAATTCTTTCACCTGTATCACCTGTCGTCTCGTTGATCGTCGAGTGACTCGAGCGGGTACCAGCGACTCTTCCAGTTTTCCCTATCGCGTGCAAAAGTAGCTCAGTGGATCCTCCTCGCTCTCGGGATTCCCTGAGCATCATATCTTTCTTCCATCGCTTTAGTGAAGAAATCGGACCAACGGGTCAGTGGTCTTCCTTTAGAGCGCTTGACGCCCTGAGGAATCCAGTCGGTAACGGCTCTCATCCATCGGTTGTCGTTGAAGCGCATCACGTGTCCGGCCCACCTTATTTACAATATGCTGGCGTGTAGAACGGCGTCTCTGATTTTCGATCGTTGGCGTAGGTCGGAACTTCGGATCCTTTCTCTCATTTGCGAGATACGGGATACTCCTAGCATCGACTTCGACTGCGCGTTCGATAACTCCAAGTGATCTTTCATCCTGCTTACGTAGCGACCACGTTTCTGTTGCATACGTTAGGGCAGGGATAATCGTTGAGTTGAAAAGGTGGGCACGGAGTCGGATGTTCTTTGCCCTTTTCACTACATCTTTGATGCTCTTAAATGTTCCCCAAGCCGCTCGTTTCCTCCTGCTCAACTCTGGGGCTAGGTCGTTCATCATGTTGATTTCATGACCTAGATAGATGTAACTGGAGCATTCGGAAATTGTCGTTCCGTTGAGCATGACTGGGGCATTAGAAACCCATCCGTTCCTCATGAACATTGTTTTCGTTAGATTCAGTTGAAGACCGATCTTTCCACAAGCGTTATCGAAATCAGTCAACATTCGTTCCGCTTGGCTGATGTTTGGTGTTATGAGAACGATATCGTCAGCAAAGCGAAGATGGTTTAATTGTCGACCGTCAATTTTCACTCCCATTTCGTCCCATTCTAATGTTCGCATGACGTTTTGTAGGGTGGCAGTGAATAGTTTTGGCGATATTGTATCGCCTTGTCGAACCTCTCTTCTTATGTCAATGGTGATAATGTTGTAGAATGGAGATATTCTGGTCGTGAAATCTTTATAAAGCTCACGAAGGATCATTATGTACCGAATAGGGACGCCCTGGTTATCCGGAGCCTCTATAACCGCTTCTGTTCCCACTGAATCAAAGGCTTTCTTCAGATCGATAAAAGTGAGACAGAGTGGTTGTTTGTACTCTCGCGAAACTTCAATGAGTCTTGTGATTGCGTGGATGTGGTCTATGGTACTAAATCCTTTTCGGAACCCTGCTTGTTCGCATGGCTGTCCTTCGTCCAGTGTTCTGTCGATCCTGTTTAGGATGACTCGAGTGAAGAGTTTATAGACAGCGGACAGCAAGCAGATTGGAAGATAATTGCCTATGTCGTGAAGGTCCCCCTTTTTGAACAGCAATACGGTCTTGCTGGTTTTCCATTAAATAAAGACCTTGCATTATGACAGGTAGCGAGTGAAGAGCCGAGCCAGGGTGTTGATGAGAACTGGCGGCAGGTT
This sequence comes from Parelaphostrongylus tenuis, assembly GCA_019055375.1. NCBI lineage: Eukaryota > Metazoa > Nematoda > Chromadorea > Rhabditida > Metastrongylidae > Parelaphostrongylus > Parelaphostrongylus tenuis. The sequence continues at coordinate 10,681 of JAHQIW010006180.1, forward strand.
ATTCAGGTGTTCTGGTCTAATCCTGTCTGGACCGGGTGTTGTTCTGTTTTTCACCGACAATATAGCATGTCGGATTTCAGAAGGAAGGACCGGTGGAACGACATATTCTTCCTCTTTCAATTTTTATGACGGTAAGAGGACATGGCTAGCGAAGAGATCCGAGTAGTTTGGTGGATGATCTTCTCCATAGCCCTTCTCGAAGCTGTAAGTGTCCCGTCAGGGTATCGGAGTGCAATCATCTTGGTCTTATAGTTGGCGAAGCCTCGCTGGGCATTGCGAATGCTCTTCCCAGCTTCTGCCATAACTGCTGCTCTTCTCTCTCTAAGGTCTTCTTTTATCGCTTCTCTGCATCGTTTCGCAAGTTCGGACGTAAGGTTTCGGTTGCCTGCAGCTCGTGCGATTCCACGTTGACGTATCAGCTCGAGTGTCTGCGAAAACAAGCGTCTCTTCGTAACCTTAGGACTCTCGGCTTTAATAGAGCTAACGTTCTTTATTCTTGAGAAAATCAATATTTGTATTGCACCTTGACATACGGATGATGAGAACCACATCTAAACTATGCCACCTATACTTATGCATTAACTAAAATTTTCTGCCGATTGGTCACCTCCATGTGATTCGCCCTCGTTGAAAATTTTGCACATTTAACCCCATATACCACTCGCAATGTGTTTCGTAATAACAAAATCTATGCAAAACTTGCTTCGAAGAAATATGCTCTGTTCTAAGGGATGTGAAGCTTAAAGCTCACAAGGAAGAAAAACCACTTTGCGGACGTTATCCACTTATAATCGTAGCGTACCAAATTGATTGATTTACCTTACGTACCTTGTGATTGATTTAATACAGAAATAGAACATTTATTCCCTGTTGGATCTGCAATATCTGAGACATTTGGGGACCTATGAGTAATAGTTTCAGAGGCATGGCGAGACTTAAGCCGGTATCTTAATAATTTCTTTGCTAGCTAACATCGACAGCTTTAGGATGTGGAGTGGTGCTTTCAGGTCAAGGTAGTAAGCAGAAGATTGTTATGGTACTACAAATGTTCCCAATCTTAGATGAATTTCATTCATACAAACTAATCAGAATAATATATCGAACACTTTGCTACCACGCTGCATATATCCTTGCTCGAACTTTTGTCACACAAATCAAATTTTGAATTAGAATAGGAAATAGGTTTGAGGAACCATCCAGCATCATATTTCTCATTTCTGGTCATTCACGAAAAGTACTAAAGTTGACGCGAGCACTAGGAGCTTCACCGTCACCGGCTTTAATTTACCACATTCATGGCATACAATAATACGACTACGGTTCAATCCTGCGTACATGGCACTCACACTAGCAAAGGAGATCAGTCATTTGTACAACGCCTTGTAATGCGAACGTTAACTTATAACTTCTGGATTTCACTTCATTTTTCATTCTTGGAAAATCTTGAAAGTGGGGTTCACTTTTCTGAGAATTTCTCAGTTTCCTGGTGCTAACATTGCTTTCATAGTCCCTCAGAGTTCAGGTGAATACAATCCCACGTAAGTTTCACTAACAAACTGAAAAAGTTATTCTTCAGGTTCTTGATGCTCGCGAGGTCCACGGTCGTAGCACGCTCCTATGTGATGCTGTACTCTCGGCTATTATGAATCAGCTCGGCGTGAGAGTCAATTGCAAACCAATGCTATGCCAAAAAGTTCTCCGTGATCCAAAGATGAATGTGGGTGGGACTAAATAGTGAATATTTATTTAAAAGAATGTAAAGAGAAGTATGAAAGGCATCACGAATTAGCTGTGTTTTTGATTTTTCATAAACATTTCCGGATTTCAGACAGACCACAATTCCTAGTATGTCCTTCTCTGAAAATAATATATTATCCAGTGAATGACGTGATGGAGAGCGTATGTGGAGCATTGGTTAGAGGTGCTCTGCGCCGCACGCGAGGTCAGTGGTTTGATCTCGCGCTCATGACTCACCAAGCCATCCATACCTCCGGAGTCGGTAAATTGGTACTAGTGTGGTCTCAGACTTGTCTGAATGTATAAGCAGCACCGACTTGCCTCAGCGGGAGGCCACCGCGAGTCATTGTAAAGGCCCGATATGCATTGAATCACCTCAATCGAAGTTGAAAATTGAAGACGAATGCATGGCGCATTACTCAGGGACTGAGCAACGCCGAGAGCTTTATGCTTCATAACGTGATCTACTGAGAGGTTTGTGGAACAAAAAAAAACATTTTAAAAGTTTTCTAATCTAACATTGTAAAAAAAAGTTTTTGCTTTATTGAAATCTATTTTGTTTTACAGTTGAAATGCTGAAAGTAAATTGCATTGTTGCCTGGGACACTGTAACGGGAATTTGCACTAAAATGAATGGATTCTGTAGCAGTATGGTAGCCGCTAATAACAACACACATTTAACAATTTCAGGAACACTCACGGTCAGGTTTGCTTTTTCTTGATTGTTTTTTTGAGGAGAAAACACTCTGCGTAGACCAGGAATGTTGTCATGGAGGACAGGTGATTGAGAACGATGTGGCAGAACGTAATAGTGGGGTTCGAATGTTGGGCTTAGATTAGGTTTTGGACACACTCAAAGTTATTTTGAAAAGGCTCGCACGTGATTAATGCCACTTGTTTGCTGAATACCGGCGCAAACAACAATGAAGAGTCTAGCTCAACAAACGAGCAACATTAATGACCTGCAAGCGTTTTCAAAGGAACTTTTAGTGTGTTTTAGAAGCTATTCCGAGCAAACTAGTTATTAAACAGTTAATTTTACTCTGCCGACATGAAAATAAAAAATGAGCCAGATTGAGCCACAACATGCGCACCATTACGTGAGAGACAGTCCTGGCCTGCTAAAAAATGTATATATATGTTCACCACCTGGTTCCTCATACTTTTCGACTTCTTACAATACAATCAGTGATGGATTCACTCGAATCCGACATTTTCACCTTGATTGGTATTTGTATTTGCTAGTAAAATTAGACTCCTGATAGATCGGAAATTTTTCAAAACAAATCACTACGTGCCTTTCACGACTCGAAAAACAATTTATGAAATATTATACCGATAATATATTAAGTCCTCTCATGAGTTATAGCACTTCGCAATAAGAAACAAATTTTGTTAACCAGAAGTATCAAGATTGCTTAACAACACTATTCAATGTATGCGCCATGGGCCCCAACACATTTCTGCCATCTCTTACTTAGCAAATCAGTAGAGCTTTGTGCGGAATTTTCTAAGCTTTCTTTTGGTGCCACGTTAGTCCGTACTTGCCTCATCATGGCTTCATGGCATCGTGACGAAATACAGCAAAGAACGGAAACGCTGTTTGCCTGTGCACAAGTCTTGAGCCTTTGCACGGTCGATGTTCTAAATGGCGGTCTGTGCATCTAGTCCTAAATCGTACTCGTGAAGCAGCGAATTCCAATAAACCTTTTGTTGAGTTGCCATAATGCTGCAAGTATGTTCAAAACTGGTAGCAGAATAATGCTCAAGAAATTCTGCACAGAGCGGTAAAAATTTGTTGTTCGAGTGATGGCATGTGTTCAGGGTGATAGTGCATACTTTAAATAGTGTTGTTAAGCAATTTCAATCGCGGTTGTTTCTGATTACATGGAGACAAATGAAAAGCCCACCGCTGAAGAAGAAGTTTCATAGGAGTATTAGTAATCCTTAGAGTGTTTAGATGCTGATGCAACCGCAGATGAATTGATCAAAAAGCTCTTTGATGGCAAATGGGAATTCAACCTATTTTATCCGTCAACTTTTAAAGAATAGGTTTCTTTAAGGATAAGCAAAGCGTTGAAATTGAAAACGATTACGCTATCATATGATTACGATTAGTCCAATGAGAGAGCTCTATCGGGCTTGAAATATGCACGTATGCAACGAAAGAAATCTCCTTCTGTAGTATTATCGAAAAACGGCGCTTTTGAAAGTCGGCGACTTGGAGCTGTAGACCAAAGCCTCAGCTTTCGAATGGTTACTTAGACTCCAAATAGAACTTCTTCCCCCGACGAATGAGGCCAGTTTTCCATTTTTTCCCTCATAATCAGAAAGGACCTAATTACTTCCGGTTAATAAATTTGATGTTAATTGCTCTAGCGCCTAAACTTAAAGAGGTTGAGAAGAGAAGAAATGGCTTAATGTCAACTGAAACGACACTGATTCATGTCAACAAAGATCTGCTTCAACACGGATCTGCTACATCACACAGTGCTACTACAGCTGATAATCTCAGGGAACTAGTACAACATGAAGCTGCCACAACACGAAACTGATTTTTCAGCATCAAGCAGTGTCCACAAAAACTCATAGCGGAACCGATGGTGCTACACCACTAACGCTGCATTAGATTTGTAACTAGTGACATAGACAGCGAAATTTACAGCTTTGTACTCAGAGTGGTATGCTCCAGAACATTATGAACTAGAAAACGAGTTCGAAGGCTATGTACCAGAGCAAATCACGGAAGTGCACTGAATGCAGTTTCTAGCACTTCTTCGCTTGCGCAATCCGGCATTGCCTGCTCTAAGCGTCAGATCACGTTTAAAATTTTGAAATACTTAAAAAAACCGTCAGTGTGAAGTTCATCGTTCAGAAAAGAATACCGCAATCTGGGTTCCTGGCAAATTCTTTTCAATTTTTTACATTCAGCCAGTGAAGAATTTGTAACAATTATACAAGCAATATAACGCTTCACTATATGAAATGTACAATAACAAATTATGCTTTGTCTGCACTTGGCAGAGAGTTTGGTGTCGTTTTATAATTATCCACCTTGATGAGAATCGCCAAGCGCTTAATAAGATGAATGTGGAAGTCTCAGCTTAGTGTCACATTAAGAGCGTTCTTGTAAACGTCTGCTTTACCTCCCATCGCAATAAATTGGCAATTTCATGGAGGTGTAACTTCCTTGTACCTTAAGGTTGGGACTTAGTTCCTTCATGCTTCTATTTCTTTCCACCTTGATTTCTAAGAATCACTCGTTTTGCTACCTCACGTTAGTGGATTTTTGGTGAGATCTCGCTCTCCACGCGTTCGAGAATCCCTCAATAAAATATTATAGGTCTTATTCTGGTAATGAGTCGGTCTCGCCGTCGAGAGCAGATACTTCGTAGGAGAACTAAATTGGTGAGGGTAACGACATCATCAAAACTGAACCGATACGAGAAGCGATTTCTAAAAATTAATTGCCAAAAACTTAGGCTAAAAGCATTCTTTTTTTGGATTTGAGGCTAAAAGCATAGTTTTTTTGGATTTGATTTTGAATGTTTATTACAAGGTTTTGGAAACAGTCGATTTAATGGATTAATTGCCAAAGCTTTACAAGGATGTGAACTGTTTAGTCAATCAATACCTTCTTTTACATATTTTGCCATTATAATAGCTTCACAATCGTTGCTTTTGCCGATGTGAATTCATTATTCTTGGGAGAACAAGGATATTACGTCGAAGCGTCACCAAAGAGGTGGCTAAAACTGAATTTGAACAGTGCCACCTGAGGTGCTGATGCATGTACTATAACTTCTTTTCAAGTGATTTTTTCATGTCACTACTCTCATTTAAAGAATAGCACGAGTTCAGCCTGCTAATCGACCACTGTACTTCTGAATAATGAGCTCTGTAGTAAAATTTTTCAGGGAATTATGCCTTGAGTTACTGACGTTGGTGCATGTGCGCTAATGAGCTCCGAATCCCTTAATCTCTTGTAAAAGTGGCAAATTCGTTTTGCCTCGTAAAGAACCTAATGCAGAAAACAGAACATTTACTTTCTGTCGAGTGTGCAGTACTTGCTTAGACTTTTGAGAAGCAAAAAATAAATTCTTGCAGACGTGGCAAGACTACGAACTGATGCGTTTGTGATTTCGCTGTTAGTCACAGCCTCGACATTGTTAGGATGTGGAGTGATGTCAGCAGGTCAAGGCAATAGATAGATTTTTATGATACTGTAGATTTTTTCTTATTTTTTGAACCTTATTCAAGTCGAAATAATTAGAATTTACAATTTATTCGTACTATAAGGATGCAGCAATGCGAGCCTCAATAATGAATTTATTATCATAAAATAATGGTACAGGAAATATTCAGCATAATAGCTTTAACTTTAATTCATTCACTGGAGCATAAGAATATCGTTTTGACAGGCACAAGAAGTTTCACTGTCATCGGTTTTCGTTAACACGTTTCTATGGCCTGATACGACCACGGTTCCTGCTAAAGTTCCCGGCATTGCAAATAATGAGGCGAGAGCGCAGTGATCTGCAGAACGCCTCGTAATGCAAACAGTGAGTAAGGATTCCTAACCTTCTATTTCTTTGCGAAGTCTAGAGAAAGGACCCAAACCTCCTGATAACGTCAGCCTTTTGTGATAGCATGATTTTCGTCGATTCACGTAATCAAATCGTTTACACTTTCGGAATAACTTTATTAACATGTGGAAAATCAGTTCTTTCAGTCCTCCATGTTCTAGAAAGTCAAGCTCGCAGTGCATTCTTACCTGACCTTGTAATCTCGGCTATTTTAAGTCAACTTACTGTAAATGTCACTTATAAACCATTGCTGTGACAGGAAGTTCTTCTTGATTTGATGAAAGATACATTGAGTCTTTAATGATGACTTAAGTGATCCTAAGCAGGACTATAGCAGGCATTCAAAACCTAGAGGTGTACTTGTTTACTGCTCAAAAAGCAAAGAACTTAGAATTTTCCTGATAGTTATTTCCTATTTTGGTAATAATTTTGGGGTTTGGCTTACGATCTGTACCTACAATGCAGGAACCCTTGCTCACGAATTCGCTGTAGAAGATCTATTGATTTAAGCAGGAAGGATTAGGTACGACGTCATTGGATTTGTTGAGACGAGAAGGTGTCATCTTTTTCAGATTGTTTATGACACCGGAGAAGATATGTTTCTTGGAACATGCGATAGCAGAAGTGTCGGCGGCGTTGGCGTACTCGTCAGATCGAATTTGACGTGAGTATTGATTCGTGTAAACAACTAACAACCCGTATCGGACGATTACGGTTGAAACGATGTGGTTCTATGCTGGCTTTGACCATCTTCGTTGGTTGCGCACCAACATCAAGCTAAGACGAAGACGAAGTCGAACAGTTTTATAGGACCTCGAAAAATTTTTCAGAGCAGATCATACATTCTTCAAGGTCGTTGTAGGAGATTTTAATGCAAAAATTGGACCTAGAAGAACGTCTGAAGAACGTCACATTAGGATCCACGGACTAGAATGGAATAAACAGGGTGAGAAGCTATCTGAGATTATCATGACGACCTAAACCACCCACGGTAACTCACAATTCCAAAAGCCTCACTCCCAGCGATGACTGTGGGAATCTCTCAATGGAGAGTACCATAACAAAAAAGACCACATCTTAGAGAATCGAAGGTTTTGCCTGACCGATGTTGCTGTTGTTGCTAAATTCTACACGGATCAAGCCATCGCCTCCTTCGCGCAACGTTCCGTTTTTCGCGGAGAGGAGAAAAAGCTGCTAAATTCAAACAACGAAGTCCTAGAACAACCATAAACTGGGATTTATTCGAATCATTAGTCGGCTCTTGGGAAGATGCCGTTGCCGAGAACATCGACGAAGAATACGATCGGCTCGTTGAATACCTTCACGTTAGCGCTATGAAAGCCGGAAGTCCTAAAGTCATGAAGAGACGAGAGAAGAGCAGAAGTTATGGCAGAAGCTGCAGAAGCCGGGAAGAACGAGGCTTCTTCAACTACAAAGCCAAGCTGATTGCACTCCGATACCCTGACGGGACACTCACAGCTTACAGAGGGGCTTTACAGAAAATCATCCACCAATACTACTCGGATCTCTTCGTTAGCCATGTCCTCTTACAGTCATATAAATTGAAAGAGGATGAATATGTCGTTCCACCGGCCCTCCCTTACGAAATCCGACATGCTACGTCATCGGTGAAGAACAGAACAACACCCGTTACAGAGAGGATTAGACCAGAACACCTGAAGAAGCTGCCGCCAGTTCTCATCAACACCGTGGCTCGGCTTTTCACTCGCTACCTGTCAGAATGCAAGGTCCCTATTCAATGGAAAACCAGCAAGACCGTATTGTTGTTCAAAAAGGGAGACCTTCTCGACATAGACAATTATCGCCCAATCTGCTTGCTGTCCGTTGTTTATAAACTCTTTATTCGAGTCATCCTAGACAGGATTGACAAAACACTGGACGAAAGACAGTCATGCGAACAAGCAAGGATCCGAAAGAAATTTAGTACCATAGACCACATCCACACGATTACAAGACTAATTGAAGTTTCACGAGAGTACAAACAATCACTCTGTCTCACTTTCATCGATCTGAAGAAAGTCTTTGATTCAGTGAAAACAGAAGCGGTTATAGAGGCTCTGGATAACCATGGCGTCCCCACTCGGTACATAATGATCCTTCGTGAGCTTTACAAAGATTTCGCAACCACAATATCTGCATTCTACAGCAATGTTACCGTTGACGTAAGAATAGGGATTCGACAAGGTGATACAATTTTGCCAAAACTATTCACTACCACCCTACAAAACGTTATGCGAATATTAGAATGGGACGATATGGGAGTGGACATTGACGGTCGACATTTAAACCATCTTCGCTTTGCTGACAATATCGTTCTCATGACACCATACGTCAGCCAAGCGGAACGAGTTTTGACCGATTTCGATAACCTTTGCGGAAAGATATGTCTTCAACTAAATCTAACGAAAACGATGTTCATGAGGAACGCATGAGTTTTGAATTCCCCATTCACGCTCAGCGGAGCGACAATCTCCGAATGCTCCAGTTTCGTCTATCTAGGTTGTGAAATCAACGTGATGAACGACCTAGCTCCAAAGTTGAGCAGGGGAAACGAGCGGCTTGGGAAACGTTTAAGAGCATCGAAGATGTACTGAAGAGGACTAAGAACTTCCGACTCCGTGCCCACCTTTTCTACTCGGCAATTGTCCCTGCTCTGGTGTATGCAGCAGAAAACTGTTCTCTACTTAAGTAGGATGAAAGATCACTTGGCGTTATCGAACGCGCAGTCGAAAGGTCGAATCTAGGAGTATGCCGTATCTCGCAAATGAGAGAAAGGTTCCGAAGTTCCGCCCTACGTCAACGATCGAAAATCAGACCCGCCGTTCTACACGCCAGGATATTGAAAATAGCTTGGGCCGGACACGTGATGCGCTTCAACGCCAATCGATGGAGGAGAGCCGTTACCGACTGGATTCCTCGGGATATCAAGCGCTTTACAGGAAGACCACTGACCCGTTGGTCCGATTTGTTCACTAAAGCGATGGAAGAAAGATATGATGCTCGGCGAATCCCCGAGAGCGAGGAGGACCCACTGGGCTACTCTTGCACGCGAAGGGGAAAAATGAAAGTGTTGATGGTACCTGCGCGAGTCACTCGACGATCAACGAGACGACAGGTGATACAGTTATTTTTAAGCCACATATGGTCTGTTATAGCACTTATACAATGCATACAAGTGTTTCAACTTTTCGCAGGCTCATCAGTAACACAGTACCCTTCGTATTGACCAATCCTCTCGGAGGATCCCAACCCTCGATATGAGAAATAGTACTTCTGTGTCTTCCCATGTGCGGCGGGGGTGTTGGGTTCCCGACGAGAGGATTGGCGATGTACTGTGCTGCTGATAAGGCTGGCAGGGCAGAAACTCGTGTATACCCCTGTGTAAGTGCCATGATAGACCACATGCATGATTCAAAGCAACTAACAGGTATATTGAAATTACTTGATTGGAAGAAGCACTTAAAAGGCAAGGTACAAGCATTTTTGGAGTCCTCAAGCATTTCCAAAGCAAATGACATTTCCTGATATTAATATGGTACTCCATGCAAATGTCTCAAATGTATCTAGAGAACAGAAGGAAATTAATGACACATCTGCTTCTAGCCTTCTTCAATTTTCCACTGTGAAAGATGAAAGCTTTTTTTTCTAGAAATAGTTTTTTGCTGGCGAGGACAAGAATGTGAACTGCGTCATTGCTAGCAACACAGTGACGGGAATCTGTAGTAGTGGAATGGACAAAATGACGTTTACGTTAGCTAAGAAAGGGAATGATAACGGCTGTTAACGAGACATCCACGAGAATTACAGGAACTTTATCTTTTTGGGCAGATTTTCCGATGCAACCCCATTTTCAGAAGGAAAATAGTATTTGTAGACCATAAACATCGTCATGGCAAATTGGTCAAAATGGTAAGGGGTAAGGGAGGGTGTAGTTAATAGAGGGTTCGAATTTTAGCACTGGATGCGTTTGGATCCCACTTCTTTTCCGCAACGGGCACTGTTGGTGGAAACTGAACATAATGTGATGTGTTTTTAGACAAACATTTTCTATCTGACTAATAATTACTGTAGAATTTTAACAGCAATAAACTGGCAAATCATGAAATAAAACAGCGCACTTACTATGAGCACAGTAATTTATTCCTAACCATCGAATGCTATACTTTTCCATCCTGGGCATTTTTGACTCAACAAAACTATGGTTGACTGTGTTAACAACATTGGCGAGTGTATATATTGAAATCGTGAGCATATGCAAAGGAGTTAAAAAGATGAGGGCTGCTTATTAATTTTTTCTGCTCATGTCCTCATACTGGGCTGATCTTCCGCGCTCCTTTTTTTTTCAAAGACTTTCGGCCACAGGCGGGAGATAAACTCCGATTTAGCCATGCAGGATGCGTGTGCTAATATTAGTGGTGGATGATTCAAATTTTACTTTATTATGCTAAATATTTTCTTATTCCATTTTATTCTGATCCAATGAAGTTTTAACATTACAGGGCTCGCATTGCTGTCATCAAAGTGCACATAAAGTGTGGATTTTGATTATTCTGACGTGACTGTGGTCCGAAAAAATGGATCCAGGGTAAAAATATCTACAGTGCCATAAAAGTTCTATCTATTACCTTGACCTGCTGGTATCTCACCACATCCTAACACTGTGGAGACTGTGATTAACAGCGAAATCATAATGGTATCAGTTAGTAGTCTGGCCATGCTTGTAAGAAATAGTTTTCGTATTTTAAAAGCTTAAGAAAATATTCTATAATCAACTGAAAATTAATGTTTTTATTCTTTGTATTAGATTATTTAAGAGGCAAAACGGATTTGGCACCAGACGCTACTTATTAAGGGCTTTAGGGTTCCTAACTCGTCAAAGCACATTCACCAACGTCAGTAACTCATAGCATAATGTTTCTGAAGCAAATTTCACCCCAGTTTTCATTATTCAGAAGTACAGTAGTCGATTAATGGGGTGAGCCTAATTCTACTAAACAAATGAGAATAGTTGCATGAAAAGTTTTGCTCGAAGAAATCATAGTGAACGCATCGGAGCCTTAGAGAGACCGATTCAAATTTAGTTCTAACCACCTCATTCGCGATCTGGGACATAAAATCCCTGTTTTCGCAAGAATAAAGAATGAACATCGGCAAAACAACGGCTATGGAAGTGCTTTTTACGGTAAGATATAGGGGAAGGTTTTGATTGACAGAACAAAGCATATCTTCGAAAAGCTTTTTGCAATGAAATTCTAGAAATCACATCTCGTCTCTGTTCAGTCTTCATAGTGTCATTAACCTCTCCAAGTCAGTTCTCTTGCCAAGTATCTGTTCTCGATGGAGAGACGCATTCATGACTAAAGTAAGATTTATTCCACTGAGGAATCCTATGACACATGGAAAAATGAGATTTCACAAGAGTTCACCAAATTTAGGAGCATAATCTGTTATTATGTACCGAGCAATGTAGAGTGATGTACAGAGGTGAAATTCGAACCCACATTCTACGCTATCCGGGGACGCGTGCTCAACCGTTGCACTACGACGCCCTTTTGACAACACTCTTTCTACTCTACAACGCATCTATCTGCCACCAGCCAACCATTAACGATCTAGCGTGGGTAGTCTCCATCGACATCGAACCCACTTATGCTAGCAGATGTTGCCTAATGATGATCAAATAGAATTCGAAAAATCTACAGACTCGTAACGCGTCTCCTCATCAAAGCAACAGTGTTGTATAATAAAACGCTTCTGAGCCCTTTCGCGCTGATGTTTTACGTTCCTACGCAGGGATGGTGACTTCCATGCCGAAATTCACTTCGTTGTGTGTCCGTGTTCTGTGTGCCTGGCGTGTTTGGTCTCGGGTTACTTGCCAGCTAGGTGTTTTTTTTAATGAACATTGAGTGGCTTACCCGTTTCGCTTATGTATTTCCGCCGCACACTTTGCAAGAGATTAGTAAACTTTGCCTATACTCATACAGCCACCGTCCTCGTCGTCGGGCATATTTGGCATTATTTCGTCGTACAGAGAGTGTTGTATGGGAGGTTGGAAACTAGTTGGCACTCCAGAGTATTCGGTGGTACTTCAATGATTGTTCGTAACGGAGTAAATTCCAACATACAAGTCACCATACCTGCGCAGGAACGTAAAACATTAGCGCGAAAGAGTTCAGAAGCGTTTTGGAATATTGCCACCATTCCAACAATGAATCACAGGAGGAATATCATGCAGTCACTCGTTATTTGAATCATTATACAGCACTGCTGCTTTGATTAGTGAGGTACCATACGATTCTGTGTGAACTCTGTCCGGTGGTATCCACGATTGTTGACGACCTGATCGTTCCAAGCTTTGAGGAAGGCGAAACCGTTTGAACTTCAGCTATTCGAATAAATATTGTTGAGAACCTATAGAACCTCATCTCTGGCTTTAGAAGAAGGTGGGAATTACTAAATATATACAGATAGTCGAGTTCAACAGATCGTAGCTCTTAGGTATCACTACAACAGTACTATCGAAACAGTGAGTTTGTTCGTCTAAAATGATACTGCACATTGTGATGTGACGCGCAACTATTCATTATTCGCGGAATTTAGTAGTTCATACTTTTACAGAGTTCTAAAAGCGGCTTTCCTGCTCTGCTGCGGGCAATCTCCATAATATCCACTTATATTTTGGTACGAACTTTATCATCACACCAATTTTTTCCAAAGTCTTCAAGTAGATGAATGCAAACTCTATCAGGTTTACTCCGGCTACAGACTTTCTAGAAAGTCCTTCTATAGAAGTTTATTTTGATGTCCCTTGTAGAAAATATGTTCTCAAATCCATTTGCACAACGTCGTCGCAAGAGATATGGAGGAAGAGTGCGAAAAACGCTGCTCTCCCAACCAAATTGCTTTCGCATTGAAAAGTAAGGATTTGTGGGAGAACGAACTGATTGCCCTATCTACTAAAACACGTTTAGTAAAGCCGCTTTAATATTATCTCTTTTTTGAGGCGATAAAGCTTGTTGAGCGTGGAGATTGCACTACAAAATATTAGAAAAAACTGGAAAGTTTGTATAACTCACTCCGAAAACAAATATTATCTTTTCTTCGTGAGTAAAACGTAGTTTTACAGTTGCTTTATGAACAATGCTTAGTGTCAAAATCAGTCCTTTTTTTATCGAGCCATCAAATCACTATACTGACATATACTAAGAAAAGCAAATATTATACGACAACTCGAAATATGCTCTTCTCCGCAGCATGTTGCTTCCGTTGAAACAAGGAAAGTTATCGATACATAGATGTTCCTTTCACTGAAAATATCTCTATGAAGCGTTTTCTGTTGTTTGCCATAATTTAATAATGACAGTATCCCGTCAGAATATCAGTTCACCGAATAATGTTTTACATTTCCATTGCAAAGCACACAAATACTTGATTACCCTTGCTTGCGATGCACAACGGAGCAAACGGTGGCGCATATTACGTACCACTTGGAGCTCAATGGTAAGAATTTTAAGAGGTGATCGAAATAATTCTTTACACGGACTAGCTATAGATTTTATTTTTACACGGACGCTACACGGACTAGAGGCGGCTCAAGTAAGTGCTAATGGATGATGAATACTTGGTTTTTTTTCACAAAGTTATTGTAAATCTTAATCAATGCTGAAGTACCAGCCATTTCATCATATCACAGCCACGGTGATACGAGTTGAACAGCAATCAGCAGTCCGCAGCAATTGTTCTTTGTGGTACTTTAATCCTCACAGCTCTCTTATCTAGACAGATCAAATGAGATGAAGCACCACATAAAACGATTGAGCTTTCGGTACTGCCATTATGAACGGAACTACAGTCATGTCAAAATTATCTTACGTCACACAGAGTGGTGTTTCCCTGAGTAATTATCGGACTATGGTTAGTACTTCTTTTGGTGGTAATTTGTCTTGTGGGAAAATGACTAAATAGTATTAAGCAAAGGCGTTTAACTTCAAAAGTGTTCTATGAAAGATTTTGCGAGTTTATAAGGCACGGACTCTTAACAATATATTCTCAAAGAGAGACGCTTTCACGTTCTGCCGACAAGTAAATTGGATCAGATCAAACCACATACGCGCATCCCTGTGGGAGGTACATATACTATGTAGCGAGTAGGAAAACGACGAATGTCCGCCACATTGTTCAATGCACCTCTCATTTTGTTCAAACACAGGAATTAATTGATTTGCTCTAATACAATAGCTTTGTGTGCAATCGATATTTACATATTACAGAGAACTGCTCCTTACCAGATCAACTTGGTACAATTCTCAAAAGTGTCATTTGAATACCATATAAAGCTACACAAACAAGTGAGGTGAAATATCTCTATTTCCACATCTTCAAGCAACGAATGGACATTCTAAACCATTCGCTGGACAAGGACTTTTTATAGGAGTATTGGTAATCATTCAAAAGCTTAAATCTCTGCCCGTTTGACCGATTTTTGAAACACCCTTTTATAGCGTTGAAAAATCCAAAATGAAATTATATTATACACAACCGTGCGCTTTTTCTTATCTCGGTTAAATTTCGCAGACAAAACTCCTTCCGTAGACTCTTAAGAATGTATTTGCTCTTAGGGAAAGCTCTTCTGATAGCACTGTAGGAGAAAATAAACATTTGAAATTTACACCTCGCCGAGTAGAGCTCTTCCTTTACACTATTAGTAAATAATCGATAGCATAAGATTCAAGGATTCCATCGATGTGCTTATTTTTTGGAAACATGCAATGAGCAAAATTCGTTGACTCATCACAAAACCCTATTGGAAGTGCAAAGAAAATACTGTAATAAAATCTGAGTCACTTAGCATTCAACCAAAACAACGCGAACTCCTGCAACACGGGACTACTACAGCACGAAACAATTACAACGTGGAAATGGTACAGCACGGAGCTAATTATTCAGCTTCACACAGCGATTAATAGAAAAAATTTCATAACAGAGCTAATAATTCTCCAGAACTGACGATGCTTGCGTTTTGTTATTCGCGAGACAGTTTAAGCAGCACTTAGCACAGCCAGGCAAACAATTATAGCTATCTTACTTGGAGTTTAGAGATTCACCTTTGCAAACTGTTTCATTCACCAGCGATATGAGGTTGCACAGTGAAATTAGTGTTTTCTAGAACAAGCACAGTACGTTTGAGAGTGCAAAACTTTTGAAAATACGACGCACAAGCCATAATATGCTGTAGAACGATTTGGTGAAGGGCAGAACGATTTCTGGAGTTATCCACTGGAGATAATATAGGAACTGCATCAAATGCAGTTGGGCGCTGCTCTTTTATCGGAAAATTCAGTAAAATTTTTTGAGGCGCTCTTTTCAGGAGAAAATTTCGCAATTTTGTGAAAGCTTTAGACGAATTGAATTGATCATTTGTTTATTTCTTCTATGACTCAACTCACACTACGATTTATACAGGATATGCTCATTTATCATTGGGAGAATAACATTTCCAACTGTTCAAATGATTCTATTCAGATATTTTGCAGAAACAGATAAACAGCTGATGAATTTGTAACTCACGCACAGACTAGATGACGGTTAACTTTACAAAATTTACAATAACAAATTTTGTCGTGTCTAAACATGGCAGACGAAAACTGCGCACTATAAGCATATAACTTCATGAGAAAACTTATAGGAAAGCGATTAAGGAAGCCTCAGTTCAGTGTCACATCAGCTGTGTTCTTGGAAGCTTCAGCTTTATTTTTCTATGTACGTTGGCATTGTCATCAAAGCATGGCATTACTGTTTCTCACAGCAGGCCCTGATGCCTTCATGTTTTTTTTCTCTCACCAACTCGGACACGTTTTCCTTTTGCTTCCAAGCAGTGGTGTAGTCTTCGTAAAACTTCATTCTCCTCCGGCCTCTGAGCTCTTCTATGAATTTGCTGTATGTGATCTTGTTTTAGACAGCGTCAGGTCTTCTCGTCAACAAAGAGATGGCAAGGCGATGATTTGGAGAGCATAATGAGACATCACAACGACAAACATGTGTACTTCTGTTTTCAGAAAGTTTATTGCTGAAAAAGTTTCCGATCAAACGTTATGCTTCGTTTTGTCAATCAATATCTTCTCTACATTGCATTGTTTTCTCATTGAGCTACAATTGCACTGCCAACGTTTCTCCGACTACGAATTCGTTATTTCTGAGGAAGTCAGGATTTTCTGTCGCAGCATTGCAAATGAGATGGTGGGAACCAAGCATAAGCCGTGCCACCAGGTTCTGACGCATGTGATGGAATTTCTTTTCAAGTGGTCTTTTCCATGTAACACGTTATCGTTAAAATTTTGACATGCATTAATCTCATTTACCGTTCGCCTACTTTTGGCTAGCGAACGGTCACAAATTTTGTCTTCAAGAAATATGTTCAAAAATCTGTAATGCCACGTCATGTAATACATTTGCTGAATGCTAAATCCGTTGTTGTATAGTGGATAATCTGATGCAAAAGGCGAAAAATTTGTTTCCTGTTGAGTATCAATAATCATTGATATCTATAGGAGGTAAAAATGAAATCAACAATGGTGCTGAGACTTTCCATCGATCTCCTTATGCTTTCGATGCTCGCCGCAATCGCGACAGTATTTGGATGTGGAGTGATGCCTGCAGGTCAAAGTAATAAAATAGGCAGTTGCTATGATATTAGAGACATTTACGACCTCGGGTTAAAGTTTATGACGCTAAATAAAATGATTATTTACCTAACATTTCTTGAACACTAATGTCTAATTTTAATCATTTGAAAAATGATTTAGTTCGAATAGTTAATAATATGAGTCTAGTTGCTTATTCATCACAACTTATTCACTACAATATTTTTGATTTTTGATTTTCCCCACAAAAACTACTAAATTTTGCTGCAGCGAGTGCTAGGAGCTTTACTGTCAGCGGCTTCACTTTATCAGTTGCCATGGCTTACTCTTCTGAGACCAATGTTCTGACCCGGGTCCCTGGCATAGCATCTAGCAAGAATAGAGCTCAGGGATTTGTTAGACGTCTTGTAATGCAAACAGTTGGTCTGCTACTTATATAGTCAAGTGCTTTTACCTTCTTCCTCAAATGTGGAAGAGCGTGGGAAGTAAACACCAATTTTCCGGTAATTCGTTAAGTTCCCAGAATACTAAGTTGAAAGGATGGTGTGTGAAATTTTTGAAACCTTCATTTTCTGACATTTTTGGTCACGTTCTCATTCATAATCTTGAGTACACTTATTTGGTTCATCAATTTTAGTTCTAAAATGTTAATGAATAGTATGATATGCGCTGGTTGATCCACCATTGTTGGTGAAAAGGCTTAACAATTCTAAAAGTCGTTGGTGAGATTAGTAGGGCGAAAGTGCTGATACGGCGACAAAATAACGGTGGATCATTGGTTCAGACTATTCAAAAGAGGCACTTTTAATCTTGAGGAGATGCCTCTTTTTTTCCGGCATTTTTTTGTGAATGAAAGTGACCTGCAAGCCGCTTCGCATGCTGAGCCTTCATCGATTACTCGTAATTTGGCTGAAGAGCATGGTATTTCGCAACGGACCATTCTTATCACCAATTTGACTTTGTCAACAAGAAATCTTGATAGAATGTGCATGAGCTTATCCAACTATGGCTCCTTTATATCAATGCAACACTTTTCGAATGGTCGCGGATTGAAGTTTACTGAAGTTGAAGAAGCATGTTAAGAGTTTTTCGATTTTGAGGTGATTTTAATGAGAAATTGATAAGAGCCGGAATGATGTTTTGAGCACGTCCAAATTCTTGCAGAACGATATCAGAAAGTCGTGGACATTTGTGGACTACACCTTAACCTTTTCAGTGTCAGAAATCGTGGACAGTTGCGGTCCACACCTTAATCTTTGCAGAACCACGTGCACCACCTATGTTCGCGGTTTTCTCGTCAAGCACAGATTTTTTATTAGAATTTAATAGTCGATCAGTAGCTGAAAAATTTGCGGTTCTGATGGTATGCTTGGTTTTTAAAGCGCTTTTCAAATGAATTATAACCGAAGAGAAAATTATGTCTTTTCTTTTGAGTATGTAGTGTAATTTGCCCTGATTTTCATTTCTGTTTTTACTCTTGATCGGAGCTCTTAACTGCGCCGTGAGGACGACGAACAGAAATTACCTTTCTCCTCAAGAGTACATTGCATGTTTCGCTATCGTTTATGCCTAAATTTGCAGAAGAGTTTTTACAATAGTACCATAGCCGAAAAAGTGAGGATTCTAAGAACTTCCATGTTTTTCAATGCGCTGTAGAAAGGGACTGAGATCACGTTTCACGCGCTAACTAATTAGCTCATCGTTCGAACACTGCACTGTGTGTATTGGTATTTGTCTAGTAAAATTCGTACGTTACAATTTATAATCAGAGAGAATGATGTGTTATAAAGACCTTCTGCAAAACTCTTTTTTAGCTTAGAAAATCTCACATGTCCTGAAAATTACCACTTTTCAATGCGCAAGCCACATCGATGAGAAAACAACGTATCTATTTCTAGTTCTTACTTTTGGACGATATGTGAAAGAGTAAAAAAATATTTAATGTATGAGACTCGGACTCGCCGGGCTTGACATAGACATTTCACTTGACACAGAGTGTAGAACGATCGTCTTTGATGACTCTCTATAAGGAGTGTGAGGCTTCCGAGAGAACTGACTATAAAAAGATCGAAAGACCACGCGCTCTGCCCGGCTGATGAGTCTGTAAGGACGAAACACGTGTATCGGGCTGTACAAGAGCCCTTGCCAGACCACATGACAAGTTGGCTCAAATAATAATGAGAAGATCTATTGAAATTTGAACGTGGTCTAAACGAAGCACTCGAAATAAAGGTTTAATCATGATAAAAATACCAGCCAAAGAGCAATCGAGTGCTCAACACTCTGTGTTGGATGAAGGTTTCACTTGACATGGAGTGTAAAGCCTTCGTCCTCGATGACTCTCTATTAGGAGTGTAAGGCTTCCGAGAGAACTGACTATAAAAAGATCGAAAGACGACGCGCTCTGCCCGGCTGATGAGTCTGTAAGGACGAAACATGTGTATCGGGCTGTACAAGAGCCATTGCCAGACCACATGACAAGTTGGCTCAAATAATAATGAAAAGATTTTTCTTTCCTCTCAGACGTCTTAGTAATTACTCGACAACACAAATCTCAAAAATTTCAAAGGTATATTCTTTTCCAAAATAATTTTCATATTATGCAGCAATAGTAAGAACAAAAATTTTTTTTCACAGTCTAGTATCTTGCGTTGGACACGGCTGTTTATTCAAACTTACGAAGACATTCCATAAAAGAGATTTTATATACTCAGTTGAGCTGAAAGCCATAATGATAAGTAGCTCTTGAAATCTTTAATGTTTTACTACTTACCACTCGGTCCTACTAGGTATTTATAAAACATCATAACACTGCGAAAAGGCGATAAAAATACTTGAGATTTCGAGTACTACTTATCACAATGGCTGTCAGCTCAACTTGGTCCAAGAATCAAATCGCATATCCTACCAAACCTGTTAAAGTTTGGTAGCTGACAGCTATCCTACGAGTATTGAAGAATAAGCGGTGGCGCGAATGTAGCTCTGTGGTATACTTGCAGCATGCGTCCCCGGTATGGATGACACGAAGGCTCGACTCCCATCTGAGATCGTGTTTTTCGCTCACCACTCACTTCTCTTAGGTATTTATGAAGCATCATAACACTGCGAAAAGGCAGTAAAACACTAAAGGTTTCGAGCATTGAGGAGTCCTTTCCAGAAACCAAGCATTTTATAGAAATTACTAAGATTTGTGCTTCTTGATGTTATCAAAAGTGTAGGAGAAAAGCTGTGCCCATAGAAAAGTGCTTGAATGTGTAGCACAACTTTATTCTTAGTGTAAACCGCTAAGAGATTTTTTTAAATAAGCAAGCACGCCATTAAAAACCACGAGATTTAAGCAATTGACTGGATATTGGAAAATGATAGCTTGTTGTCAACTTTGCGGAATATATCTAGGTACATGTTATAGATATGCTCGCTGCATGTTTAATGCAGTCCTAATATCAGTGCTGCAGTGTAATAGAAAGTTTCTATGGATAACCAAAACACTTTTAGCTTTCTAGAGGTATTTGCTATCGATAGTCAATAATAAGGAACAGCTTTGCTCAGCGAAAAATGCTTGAATGCGAAACGATTTTATTTTTAATATCATATAACGGCCATTCAGAAAATAACACACACCGCTCAAATCTTTTCCTTTCTTGAGGGAATTTCTTGAGATTCGAGCGATGAAATGATTCATTAAATGTTGAAAGGAGCAAAAAATGCGCCTTTTTGAACAGGATGCGAATAGGAAAAAGTACCAAATTTAGTTATGGCAAGAGTTAGCGATGACCTGGATTCGCATGTACTGTGCATCCTTTTGACAAACTATTCATTGTCCTTTTGACAAACTATTCCCGAGTCTCAGTCACTGTAATAAGTTTTAAGCGTTGCATGTAATAAAATACGGCAAAAGTGACAGAATGTATCAACAATTTCTTTGTACAAATTATGGCAATTGACACAATGCCAACATCTCTGTGATTGCGTTTCATAAGAAAGCTTTTCACTTGAACATGAACGTTATGTTTGCCCTAAAAGCATACTAGTGTTTAGAGAAACTATAAGGTACCGAAACACTACATGAAATCCTAGATTTATATTCAGAACGGCAAAAAATCCCTAATCCAGTGACGCGTACCGGCTGCTTTATGCAGTGCGCCTGGCGAGAGAACTGGTGGTCTTAAGAGGATCAAAACAAAATCGTAGTTTTTCTTGGTTATTTGCGCATGAAAGTGAAGCTTACAAAATTTTTTGGAATTTTTTGCTCATATCTGTAAGTTTGGCATGCATAGTTTCACTTGATTTGGTTAAAGACAGTTTAGAGTAAACTTTACTAACTAAAGGAAGGTGCCTAAGAGAATTGAGTGGTGAACAAAAACACGGTCTCAGGCGTGAATCGAGCCCGCGTTTCACCACACCGGGGACGCGCTCTACCACCACCACCACACCACCGAGGCAGTTTTGCGCCACCACCCGTTCTTCAACACCTCTATGTTAGCTATCAGATTTGATTACCGCCGTGTTTCTGCCTACCACTCAGTTCTCTCAGGTATATTTGTGACATCATAACACTGCGAATAAATAGTAATGATACTAGAATTCAGATGAAGGTACTTTTTTTTAGGTTTTTGATGTTCTCAAACTCCAAGCTCGTAGAGCGCTCCTATCTGATGCTGTAATCTCAGCCATTTTGGCTCAACTTACAGTGAACATCATTTGCAAACCACTGTTATGCTCGGCTTCTCTCGGTCTATCGGACTCTGCTCCACGTGGGTGTTCAATTTTGGATGTCCAGCTGAAGATAAGCGGAAATAATACATTGAAAATGCGAAACCGCATTTATTATTGTCCAAAGGACTGAATTTTCAAATAATTATTGGAAAATTCCCTGAAATAAAAGCAAAACTACCATGATGGTCCTCAAACAGAAACCTTCAGGATCAATAAAGCGTTTTTAGGAGCTTTCTCATGTCTATCTTTTCTAAAAATGGTATTGCATTCAAAGTGCCCGCGGACGGTTCAAGGGATTTCGGAATAGAAATCAACGCTTCAAAAGTTTTCCTGGTTCTTCAGTTTTCCATTGCTATGGAAAGACATGTCCTTTAAAACTCATATTTTCTTACAGCCGGAATGGATATGAGGAGCTGTATCATCATCGCTAACACTGACGGGAATCTGCAATAGAATGGGGGCGGGTCAGGCGGTCGTATCATGTACAGATCGAGCCACGACAATTACGCCTATTGCCGCCACATATACGTCAATCTCCGGCACTCTTTCGGTTCAAATGACATTATCATTATATAACTTTGTTTGTTAAGAAAAAACTCTGCTTAGACCACAAACTACCTTTTGGCGAATTGATCGAAAACGATGTGGCAAAATGTAATGAACAAAGCGCTTCGAATGTTGGCATCCATGCGGTCCATTTGGGTCACACTTCTTTGCAGCATCGGCCAGTGTCGACGGCAACTAAAACTGGACTGAGATGTGCTCAAGACAAACAAATCCCATTTGATCAAAGTTGCTATGGCATCAAAGCAAAAATTAACTGGCATTCTGCATGATTATCCATTACACAGTGTAGGTATGTGACATACAAATTTGCAATATAATGAGCTTCGTCCCACTGCTTTCTTCGAAAAGTAATTGATGATTTGTGAACATCGAATTATGGAAAAACTTTGAGTAATAATCTAAAAAAAGGCCTCAATCGTTCTCTCACTTCTATCAACAAAGTGGTTTTCTAGAGAAGAGTCACAAAGATGAAAACAATAAGCAATCAAGATGAATAAGTAAGATGAGATCTCTCAGAAGTCAACTGGAAAGAACGACTACAGATGATTAGAAGTGAATAAATGGGGGGTTGAGAGGTTCAACTAAGATGAACTCGCACGAAAATCAAAAAGGATTGTTTGATAGATTCTCACATAGTAAAACCTTCTGGATCGGCCATTGATAAGGAGCGACGCCTCACTGATCTCTCGCGGTGCAGTCAACGCGATCGATCTGCCAACGGAGTGCGTAATCTCTAGGTCAGAGTTTTGTCATCAGTAAAGGCGGTTTTGTGATCAGTAAGTGTGGAATACCAGAAGAGATTTCACTAGGACTATTTGCAGTTGAGAACATGCCAAAACAATGAAGTGCTTGTCAAAAATGATACTGCACAATGTTTGCCACGTCACTTCATCGATAATTTGAAACAACTCTTGAATATTAGTGCATTCAATAGCTAAGACTTTTATATGATTGTAAGACATCTGTTAAATATTGTTCTAATGCCTAATGAGTAATATGATAGAAACAGAGTGGACAAAATCTGTTAACACGTTATGAGCCTTCTAGAAGGTCCAGTACGGCACTCATACAGTAACAGACAGCTGTTTTTCACCATTCCAGGCTCAGGATCGGCAGAACCGAAAAGTACCGCCTTATTGACGAGTTTGGATGGGGGAAACAGCAGCTGTCTAGAGACTTCATGAAAGGCTCAAAAGATGTTGTCAAATCATCAAATTATTACTGTTCTTAAAAAGGTTCATAAATTAGTCGAGTGAAGAAGTATGATTCATTTTGCCAGCCACGAATTCCACTGTTGGTCACTGCAATGTAGGAAGATTTTATAGCCTGACTCGCAGTGATTTGTTATTCGGCGTCAATTTCTTTATATATTATTGCATAGCTCACTGCAAGGATCCGCTGAACCGAAAGATACCGTGCTACTGATGAGGCTGGAAAAGCGAAATAGCACCGACCTGACACTGTATAAGTGCCGTAACCAGACCTCATAATTGGCTCAAAACATGTCAGCAGATGACCAAATTATTATTGTTTTTGAGCGAAGTCTATAAAAGCAGTCGAATGATGAAGTGGAGAAAATGATGGAAAAGGCTTCGGTAAAGCTAATGGTAGTAGAAATAACATCAGTATCTTCACCAGAACCCTCATTCCAAAAAGTCGACCGAATTTTTGCGGAAAGCTTATACTTCTCTAATATCATCTTGTACTTCTAAATTGAACTTTTGCTATGAAAATGACATGTTTTGAACTCATAGGTCTAATGCTCTACAAGGGGCCTGTTCCGTATTATTGAGACTCATCAGTAGCTCAGCCGATCCCCCGAGACCAAATAATCCTCTATAGAGGAATCGACGCCGAATAATAAATCACCTTAAACTAGGCGCCTGTATAGCAGCACACCAAACTTTTTAACGGGTCCATAAAAAAGCGGACAATAGAAGAGGTATAAACTTTAGCGACATACAATTTCAGTTCCGAGATGCTCCAATTTCATACAAAGCTCAAAATTTATTATAGTGATTGAAAATCAAAAAGTTATGAGCTGTGCATGTACCAAATTGTTTGTCAAAAAGGAGGCTGTATACTCCATGCGATGTCTCTCATCAAAAACTTTTGATAAATTTTAGATTGTTAACGTTTTTCACGAATTGTGGCTCACATATAATTCAAGATTAGGCTCTGCTTTGGTCGTTTTAAGGTGATCACACTTTACTGCCCACTTTTAATCTACTATGAATTACGCATTGCTGCAATCCTTGTCACTGCTCATGAGCACTATTTTTACATTTTCTACTTAATTCCTCTTAGTTCATTGATTACATGAACCGCATCCACTGCAAGCTTCACCAAACAATCTTAATGAGACACGTGTGATGATCGAAAGCCCATTAGTGCGTACTTACCTGTCCGCGCAATGACTACTCTAAGTGTCCTCTTCCTTTCACCAACAAAGTTTCAAAAAAAAAACCAAAGGAATGCGGAAATCATTTGTGAAATAATGAATGTTAGACAGTTCTTTACAACCTAGTCATGGGTAGGCCCTCAATACTGAACATTTACGAATATTTTGAACGGGCGTAAACATGTATTCTCTAAAAAAATATAGAAAATGTTTTAGAATAAAAGAAAACTGAATTAATGTCATTCAGACTAGGGCATTTGAATTCAAATATGTTTAAAATCTAGACTTGTACACCTTTTTTGAGATTCATAGTACCCAATGTTTCAGGTTTTGGTATGGGAGATTCTGAACAATGGAAGTATATCAATTTACAAATCTCTTCAAATTATTCAGTTCTTTTTTTTCATTGAAATGAGGTTTTTCTCTAGATCCATTGATTGTTCTTTGCAGTCAAGGCGATGATGAGTATGTGCCTTATTGCCAAAAACACGGTAACGGGAATTTGCACTTGTAATAATAAGGACTTGAAGACGTGTACTCCAGCGGACCCATTGGTCCTGTAATGGGTATTCACGGCACACACTCGACATCCTCGAAAACTCTTTCGGCTTGCACAACTCTCTTTCTTATATAAATTGTTTTTGAAGAACAAAAAGTCTGCCAAGTTACCTAACATTATCGCAGAAAATTGGCCCAAAGTGATGTAGCAAGGTGTAGCGAATAGAGCGGTGTGAATGCTGGCATTGGGCTCATTTGAATCGCTTTTGTTCCCGGCAACTAACACCCTTGATGAAGACTGAAATTGAGCTGTAACGTATTTGAACCAACATCCCTATTTGCCCAGCATTCACTTCATCTTGTTGACATAGCATCAATAAAATGGCAAATCATGAAGCAACAGAATACAATTATTGTAAGCAAAGTAATATGATCCACTCTCATTGAATGGTAAATTCTTCTATCCTTAAATGTTCGGACTCCGCGAAATTCTATGGTTGACCAATTCATAGGGATAAACAGAAATTTTGGATTCCGATAATGTCTAACACATCATATCAATGCCCGAAACTTATGAAATTGCAGAGAGATACGTTTTTACTACTTACGTAAAGATGGTATAAAAAAGGTCCAAACACAATGATCTTCAATAACTTTATTCTATGGAGGGTGTGGCACACGTTTATTTGAGGCTTATTGCGGCTACCTTTTCAACGCCTCATCCGATTCCAAAGTCTATGCATCCATTCGGTCACTTCTAGCTATGCCAAGTGAAGCTGATGTATGCCGTAATCACCAGTGGATTAACAGCGGCAACGCTGTTCCCTTTGAACTCTTCCTCTTTTGAATACTCGCACCGAGACTCAATAAAACTGAGAACATTTTACGATTTGGAAACAAAACATAACAAAATACTGGATAGTTTCATTTGTGGTCTTAGCTGGTTGATCGACACAGTGATATTAGCTTTATACAGCAATAGTACGTTAGCATTCCACTATATTCACGGCTAGCAATAGAGGCACTCATGTTTTAGTTTATTAGGCGGATAATTTTGGAAATCTTCCCAAAGTTTCGTTTCTATAATCAAAGCAAGAACAAAAACAAAATTCACTATTCTTCAGAGTAAGAGTTTGCTCCAGAAGTAATGGCAGCAAAGCATTAAACAGCAAATTTAGTGATCAGGAGTACTTGAAAATGTATGACATTCGCTTCCAGTGTTTTTTTGAGACCACGCTCAAATTTTAATACACCTGATAATCAGCTTTTGAGCCATTCATGGGCTTTGTTATGGACACTCATAGAGCTCAGTACACGTGTTTTGGTCTCAACAGCTCCATCAGTTGGACAGCCCCTTCAGTTTTTTGACCTATCCTCTCGGGGAGCTTATTCTCTACTTAAAGAAGGCGCAGACGTATCATATACGAGTTCCATTCAGTGATGATATTATTGCATGGCAGTGTTGTACACTCAATAGCTGTCGGCCGATATCGTTAAATATATTATACCTTTCGTTTAGAGTCTTTTCTTATGACCACCCTCAAAATTTAAAGTTTTTGAATTTTAACTAAAAGAAAAATAAATTTTTCTAAGAAAACACTCGATATGAACGGCACGTTATTTTAGAAATAACAGGCAAGAGTAACTGAGTGTAAAAACATTGTCCATCTAATGATTTCTTTCACTTGACGTCACACGTAAATAGTACGCCGTCGCGCACTCTGTGTAAGGAAGTTGGGTTTCCTCTATGAGGATTAGCTTAGACGAAAGGTAGTGTCCAACTGATGAGACTGTCCGAACGACCCATCACGTTTGACATATTCCTATTCAAATTGAGATTTTTTGCCACCTCGACAGAAACTTTGAATGAAAACCTAGATTCTGATGCTACGGCAAATTGTCGACACGCTGATATGCTTTGCGTGCTTCCGGCGATTTATAGGCGTGGTAAAAACAAAGGCGAAGGGCCAATGAGAAACAAAATCTTATTCTGGATGCTACAGCGACATAAAAGAGTAATTTGGAAAATGGTCATTGCATTGTTGTAGCCAGAAATTTGAGCCTTCTAATGATTGCTAACACTTCTATGAGAAGGTCTCGACCAGTGGATGAGATCGATTTGAAAACTGGTAGCCTTCTAACACATTTGTACCTAAATTTTCACTTTACCTTTATAGCATGATATAAAAAGCATTTGAAAAATAAGACAAATCTTTCAGGTTTTCAATATTGAACCTTAAATAGTTTGAGATATTTAACAAAACCTTAAGAAGAGAAAAATATTTTTTTGAGCATGGGTGAGGATAGGGAAAAGTACCGAGAATCCTTCCCTGGACACACATATTTCTCACCAAATGTTTGCATATGTCGATGTTCTAAGCCTTTTAGTCAAACACTGTTGTCCTTTACCCTCCAGTATCCATCAGTACTTAAGATTTTCTCACTCACATCAGCGCTGAACAATTGGAAATAAACGAATGATTGATAGAAACTTGGTTATAGTAAGAGTTTTCTATGAGCACTTTCGAATACAGCAGGGATGATAATGCTTGATAAATTACTAGCTGTTTGCCAATTTCTATATACTATAATGACTCTTGGGTCTAATATAAAGCTAGGAAAGAGCCAAACTTTAAAAATCCTTATGACCTCCTTTGTGCAATGCAATAAAATTGATTGAATGCTAAATTCAGTACGATTGCGTAATAAACGAACCTTTTTCCCTACAGAAGACGCCTATAATTAAACAAAAGCATGTGATTGAAAAGAGAATATCTCTAAAAGTTACCTTAAAGATACGAAATTTTTGTCAAATGTAGAGAAAACCTTGATTAAACAACGAAAATCGCTGAATTCACTTCGCACATCGCTTCTGTAGCCGTCCGTTAAGAGTTAATAAGCACTTAAGAAATTTTAAATAGAAAAAATCTTAGCAAATCCAACGGTGTACTTGGTTTTTGGATAGAACACATCAGAAACGCTGTGACAGTCAAAGGAATAATAGGTTATGCAAATTTGCATCTTTGTGGATGTCTGCATCCTGTATTGACCTTTAGGAAAAACGCGTTATCTGATTTTTTTGAAGTGTTTCAATAGTCTTTTAATAGCTAAAATCTCGGAAATTTTGAAAGCACATTCTATTTCCACAATGGCTTCCTTGATGCACTCTAACAGTGATGATAAAAATGTCTTCCACACTCAAGCATTTCTTGTTGAACAAGCTTTTCCGCTAGACTTTCAATAGTGGTTTCTTAGCTCAAACGTCACCGATTACCATAGTAACTTCGTTTCTGAAAAAAAAACTCCTTATTGTATTGTGACAGTCGAAAAAAGATACCACTACGCAGCTGATCGATTTGTTGCCAAAAGGGCGGTGACTTGTGTCCAAAGTCTCAAAAACTCACATTAAATTGTGAAATCCAACTTTCTTTCGACAGTTGCAGCGCTCTAAGGAGTCTTTCTAGAAATTGACTATGTTTCTAAAATTGCTGAGATTTGGCCATCGAACTCTTATTGGTTGTTTGTAGAAGAGACTTTGTCCGGCGAGAAACTCCAAATTTAACAAGTTTTTTTTAGATTGCTACAGCGTAAACAGCAATCTATTTGAGATAAAATAACACATGGTTCAGATTTTCTTGATTCTTGCTGAGTGGTTGTTCGCACTTTAAATAATTGCAAAACTACGTTGTTACAAAAGAGCTTAAACAGGGTAGAGATAACGGAAATTACTGAGGGTCACTTATGTATGATAAAGGGTTGCGCCATTTGTGATCGTTTTTGTTTGATATTGTTATCACAGGTTGTTGTTTGGTGATTGATATATTGATAAGCTGTCAGCAATATCATCATTATGTAGAGTATGGCTTAGAAGCACGCATTTTCAAGAAGAGTTGAAAAGGCGTTTTCTCAATGTTGTTGCTTCTATAATAGAAAGCAAGAATTCTTGAGACAATTAAACGCTCTTTCCAATAAAATTACGTTCATAGAAGCTACTATTACAATAATCCACCAAGCTATCGTAATAATGAAGTTTCCTTATTATGGAGTTTACTACGTTCGTATCGAGAAATCCGCTCTTCACAGAAAGCACTGGTTGATTCCGCAAAAACAGAATATTATTAGTTTTCACTGATCTTTTCTAAAAAAAAAGGCTCACGAGCATAATGTTTGAAATGCGGGTGCATGCGACAGAAATTGTTCTCAAAAGTATGGACTTTAAGATAGGGCGTTCATTTGATTGAAATATTTTGCAAAAGTCCATTCAGTGAAATTGATGATTATCAAAATTTTATATTATCCAAGAAATTTGCTCTGAAGTCGAAAAATTGAACTGAGTAACAAAACTCGACTTTTTTCACTGGTGGGACGTTCTGTCAATATATTTTCAAGGGCAAGCTCAGTACAAGAGTCAGAATTTTTCAAGCTAACGATTGACTAGAAAAAGATCAGGGAGGTATAAGAAAATATTTGAAAGCATCTGGAGATGCACTCCTTTTAACAAAGGTGTGCTTTTTTTTACTTTGAAAAGGAAAGATTTTGCGAAGTAATAGCAGCAATCTCGCTAAAATTATCTATAGAAGAATCCCGCTATTGATATTTTATTGTTTTTTTTTGATGATAATGTTTCTCAGAGAACTTAATTAGCTTGAATTTCTAGGAGAATATGCACCAATCTTGTAGCGTCCGAAGGCCGCGCCCAGCTGAGGATCATGATGACCCTTCATCGTCCGCAAAGAGACATAAAGCTACACAATCCAGTAATGTAGAACATCTCTATTTTTACATCACCGATAGAATAGTTTTTCAGGGTATTTGTCCATCATAGGGCAGGCAATATTTATTCAATCCTATTTCCTGGACTTCCATAGGAGTGTTAGTAGTCATTCAGAAGCCCAAATCTCTGGCCCGTACTCAGCCGATTTTCCAAAACACCCCTTTATAACGCTGGAAAGTTTAAAATCACATTATGTTTCACACACCACGGGCGTTTTCCTTATCTTGTTCGTATTTCGCTGGACAAAACTCCTTCAGCAGTCTGCTAGAAATTTTTATCATATTATACCTTTCCTTCGAGTGCTTTATTAAGACCACGCTCAAATTTCAATAGATCCTTTCATTTTATTTGAGCCAACATGTCATGTGGTCTGGTAAGGGCTCTTGTACAGCCCGAGACACTTGTTTCGTCCTTACAGACTCATAAGCCGGGCAGAACCCGTCGTCTGTCGAGGACGAAACACGTGTCTCGGGCTGTACAAGAGCCCTTACCAGACCACATGACATGTTGGCTCAAGTAAAAATGAAAGGTGCTAAAAATTTGTTTGCTTTTCAAAGAAACTCTTCTGGTAGCGTTGTAGGAGAGAGAAAACATTTGTGTTTCACACTTAGCCGAACAGAGCTCCTTCTTTAGACTATTAGTGAACACTCAATAGCGTAAAATTCAAAGATTCCAACGCTGTGCTCTCTGAAAAGACCAATCCTCTACAGAGTAGCAGGAAGAATTAGGTTGATTCGCAAAGGCGATCATGTGCTCTTTGGCTGTTTCGCAGTCAATGGGTATAGGGGGCAATGAGAGCTGACGCGATCGTCGATCTGTTTCTAACATGAGAGTGCAATGTTTTTCATTCAGTCAGATGTTGCTTATCCGCTTTGAAAGAAACTCCGCATTGATCGTATGACTCTAAACGTACTACAACATTTCCTTTACACATTCATGCACTTTTCGTGCTTCCAGGCTCAACTGAAGTGAGACACAATTTTACCTCGTGTTTTACAGCGTTGTAAAGAAATCTTTTAAAAACCGGCTACGTGCAGCTCTAGCTCGAAATTTAAGCTTTGCAATGATAACCAACAATTCAATGATAATTTCTTGTCCAGCGAGTGGGGTCGAAGATTCATCTATCACCTTATAATGGATATGAACCATTTTGAGAAACACTGAAAGAAATTCGTTGACTCATCACAATATCCTTTGGTGCAAGGAAAATACTGTAACAAAGCTGTTAGTCACTTAGCATTTAACCAAAATGACGCAATTTTTTCAACAAGGAACTGCTATAGCACGAAACAATTACGATGCGGAAATGGTGCAACACTGTACTAATTATTCAGCTTCAAAAACGATCAATAGAAAAAATCATAACAGGGTTAATGATTCTCCATGTTGACGATGCTTGCGTTTTTTCGCGAAACAGTTTAAGCAGAGCTTATTACAGGTAGTCGGAGAATTGTAGCCATTTTATTTGGAGTGAGTAAAGGCCTACCTTTACAAGCTACTTCATTCTCCAGTGAGATGAGGCTCGCACAGTGAAATCAGTGTTTTCTAAGACAAACACAGGACATCAAGAGAGCCAAGAGCTCTTCAAAATGCAATATACAAGCCACAACTGCTGCAGAACGATTTTTTAAAGTTATACACTGGAGAAAAGTGTAGGAAATGCATCAAATGCGGATGTGTGCTCTTCATTTCCAGGAAATTCGGTAGAATTCCTTCAGGGCGCTCGATGGCATTTATCCAAATAATGCAGAAATGAGATAAATCGCTGACGAGTTTTCAACTACGCACAGACGAAATAATGTTTCACAAAAAAAGCAATAACAAATTTTGGTTTGCCTTATTATGACAGAGGAAATAGAGCTCTAAAAATAGACAACTTGATGAGAAACTCCCAACTTACAGGAAAGTGACTGAGGAGATGTCAGCTCAACGCTTTCCTTTTGTTTCCACACGGTGGTGTACTTTTCGTAATATCTCATTCCTCGTCCGCTTCTGAGGTCGATGAATTTTTGTGTGTGATCTTGTTTTGGGCAACGTCAGGTCTTCCCGCCAACAAAAGAGATGTTAGGGAGGCGATTTGGAGATCTTATGAGATATTGAAACGGAAAACAAATATACTTCTGTTTTCAAGAATTTTATTGCTAATAACATTTACAATCAAAAGTTATTCCTTGATTTGTCAATCGATATCTTTCTCCAAATGTTTTCTCATTCAGCAACGCTTGTACTGCCGACGTTTCACCGACTACGAATTCCTTATTTTTGAGAAAGCCAGAATATTCTGTCGCACCATTGCAAATGAGATGGTGGGAACCAAATATAAACCGTGCCACCAGGTTCTGACGCATGTGATAAAGTTTTTTTTGCCACCAGGTTCTGGCGCATGTGATAAAGTTTTTTTTAAGTGGTCTTTTCTATAAAACACGTTATCTTTAGAATTTTCACATGCATTAATCAATAACCTAGCCTGTGCTTTGGGTTAGCGGATGTGCCACATATCTTGCCTTGAAAGAACATGCCCAAAAATCTGTCACGTCACTCACACGCATGTGATGAACGGCAAATCTGTTGTGTTTTGTTATAAGCTGATGGAAAAGGTAGAAAACTTGTTCCCAACTGAGTATCAATAATTGCTGAGCTTTATAGGAGGTAATGGAATTAACAATAATGGTGAGACATCCAACCAGTCTCTTTATGTTTTCGATACTAGCAACAATCTTGACAGTACTTGGATGTGGAGTGATGTCTGCAGGTCAAGGTACTGAACAGGCAGTTGCTATGATATTAGAAATATTTCCGATCTCAGGTTAAAGTTCATGACCGCTAATCAAACTAAATATACATCTAACTCTTCATGAACTCCCTTGTCCAATTCAATTCTTTTGAGAAATTGTTTCAATGTTGAATATGTAAGAATATGGACCTAGGAACTTACCCATCAAAATTTATTCATTACAATACTTTTAATCTTTGATTTCCACCACAAAAAGTACTAGATTTTGTTGCAGCGAGAACTAGGAGCTTTACTGTCAGTGGCTTCGCTTTGCCGGTTGCCATGGCTTACTCTTCTGAGACCAATGTTCTGACTCTGGTCCCTGGTATAGCTTCTAGCAAGGATGGAGCTCAGGCATTCGTCAGACGACTTGTGATGCAAACAGTGAGTTTACTACTCATATAGTCAAGAACAAAATCGACTAAGGGCAACTGGTATAAGCGATGCAAAAAAGGATATATTGATCTTGAAGGCATGCCTCGTTCTGGCCAGCAATTTTTTTTGAATGAAAGTAGCCTACATGCCGCTTCGGATGCTGAGTCTTCATCGGTCATTCGTAATTTGGCTGAAGAGCTTGGTGTTTCGCAACGGACCGTTGTAAAGATGTTCACCAATTTGATTCGTCTACAAGAAGCCTCGCCAGGACCTTCACGAGCTTATCCGATTATGACTGCTTTCGATCAAAGTAACACTGCTCGAATGGTCGTCGACTTGCGTCATTCAATGAAGTTGAAGGCAAGTCAAGAGTTTTCTGACTTAAAGGAACCGGAATAGTGCTTCGAGCAGATCCGAACTCTTGCAGAGCGATGTCAGAAAGTGGTGGACATTTGTGGCTTATAATTTCTACCCTTTAAAGATCATGTGTACCGCCCATGTTCGTCATTTTCTCGTCAAGCACAGATTTTTCTTTGGAATTTCAGCAACCATTTGATAGCCAAAAGTATTCGGCTTTGACGGTAACTCTTGTTTTCAAAAGCGCGCTTCAATGAGATGTAACAACGGAGAAAATTATACGTTTCTTCTTTAGAGTGTATGGTGTAATTTGCACTTATGTTTGCTTGGTTTTTTCACCGAGCAAAAATCTTTCATTAAAGCTTTAGTAGTCATTCGATCGCATGAAAAATCGCTGTTCTAGATGTAATTTTTAATCTTGATTTAATTACTAGTCGAGCTACTTAGTGTGCTGTAGCAACGACGAGAAAATTACGTTTCGCCTTCGGAGAGCATTACATGCTTTGGTGTCGTCTATGCTTGGCTTTACAGTTGAGTTTTGATAATCACTCGATTGCTCAACAAGTGCGGACTCTAGAAGCTATTTTTTTCTTAAGTGATCTCTCAATGCGCTGTAGCAATTGAAGTATGATCACATTTCACATTCTATGTAATTATCTCGTCATTTGGACTTCGCAGTGGACGTATTGGCATGTGTGTAGTGAAATTCATACACCGGAGACAATTTATGATCACAAAGAATGGTATGTTACTGAAGACTTTTCAAAGAAGTCTTTTTCAGCAAAAACGATGCCCACGTGTCCTGAAATTTTCCTCTACCAATACGGAATCCACAATAATGAGAAAACAAAGCATCTCTAATTTTATTTCTTACTTCTTGACGATATATA
Source organism: Parelaphostrongylus tenuis (assembly GCA_019055375.1). Lineage (NCBI taxonomy): Eukaryota > Metazoa > Nematoda > Chromadorea > Rhabditida > Metastrongylidae > Parelaphostrongylus > Parelaphostrongylus tenuis. Next base: position 45,016 of record JAHQIW010006180.1, read on the forward strand.
GAAGTGGGAAAAAAACATTTCATTCAATGTATAACTTTTCCAAGAAACCTATGTGCTCTGACTCTTAGTACGCAGTACTACAAATTACTGAAAATATTTAGAAGTGAACGAATCTAATACATATACTTATGGTACTTTGTCCTTGTCCGCACCCATATTCAACGTACCTTTATCCTTCCTGACGTTTTGATAATCATTCAACAGTTTGAATCTTGAGAATGTGAACCGTGCGTTCTACTTTTGAAAAGGCTCTTTATATTATGCAGCAATAGTACAAGCAAAATTTTTCTCACACTCAAGTGCCTTGCACTGGATACGGCTTGTCATTCGAACTTTCAACGTCCATAACTGAAATCGCAGTAATTTCAACAACCTCAGTTTTTTATTAAGGATTTCGTATCAAATAATATTGAGCTTCTCACTCGGCGCCGTGTCGAGCTCAAGAAAGCTATTTTTCAGATTTTTGATGTTCTTGAGCTTCAAGCTCGTAGAGCACTCCTACCTGATGCTGTAATCTCGGCCATCTTGAGTCAGCTTACTGTGAATACTACTTAAGAACCACTGTTATGTCGGGCAGTTTCCCTCGGTCTAGCGGATAATGATGCTCCACGTGGGTGTTTGATTTTGAATATCCTGCTGAATGATAGGCGGAAATATAACTTGAAGGAACGGAACCGCGTTTATAATTTCCAAAAAAAATGAAATATTAGATATTTATTGGAAACGTTCTAAAATTAGAAGAGAACCATTATGGTGGTTTTCAAGCGAAAACCTTCAAAATCACTATGGCTTTTCAGCGAATTTTCTCATGCCTTATTTTCCTCAAACGATATAGCACTTAGTGTGTCCGCGGCCAGTTCGAAGGATTCAAATGGAAATCATTACTCAAAAATATTCTTAGCTTTTACAGTTTCCCATTATCATTTGAGGATATGCCTTTTGAGACTCAAATTTTCTTCCAGCCGGCGAGGATTTTATGAGCTGTGTCATCATCAGTAACACAGTGACGGGAATCTGCAATAGAATGGGGAGCGTCAGGCGGCCGTATCATGTACAGATCAAGCCGCGAAAATTACGCCTGTTGCCGCCACATATACGTCAATCTCCGGAACTCTATCGGTTTAAATTACAATATCTTACATGTAACTTTTTCTGCTGAGAAAAAATTTGCTTAGACCACAAACTTCTTCATGGCGAGTTGGCCGAAAGCGATGTGGCAAGATGTAACGAACAGAGGGCTTCACTTGTTGGCATCAGGCCCATTTGGGTCGCATTTCATTTCGGCATCCGCCACTGTCGACGGCAACTGAAACTGAACTAAGATGTGCTCAAAATAAACATTTTCACTTGATCAAATTTGTTGTGCCATCAAAGCAAAATAAACTGGCAATCTACGTGGTTTTTGATTACTCAGTATAGGCATTTGACACACAAGTGTGCAATATGATGAGCTTCGTTTCAATGCTTACTTCAAAAAGTAACTGTCAATTATGAAAATTTAATCATGGAAAAACATCTCTTCGCTACTAATTTGAAAAAATGCTTCAATCTCTGTCTTATTTTAATCCACAAAGTGATTATTTAGAGAAGATTGATAAGGCTTAAAGCAATAAGAAATCAAGATTAATAAGTAAGATGAGATCTCTCAGAAGTCAACTGGAAAAAGAGACTACAAATGAATAGAAGTTAATAAATGGGAGGTTTGGCGATTCAACTAAAATGAACGCGTCCGAAAATCAGGGTGGATTGTTCAATAAATTCTTATATACTATAATCTTTTCGGAGCGACCACTGATAGGGGGGCGGCGCAGCGCTGATATCTCGCGCTACAGTCGACGCGATCGATCTGCCAAGTGTGCAATTTGTAATTCAGAGTTCCGCCATGAGGGCGATTTGTGACCACTAAATGGTGGGATACCTAAAGAGCCATCACTAAGGTTATTTGCAGTTGGTCATGATGGAACAGTGAATTGTTTGTCAAAAATAGTGCTGCATATTGTCTGCTTTATGTCACTTCATCAATAATTAGAAGCAACTCTTCAGGAATAGTGAACTCAATAGTTGAGACTTTTTTATTTGATTGTAGAAGTTCTTTGTAATGCCTTTTAAGTAATATGATAGAAAAAGAATAGAGAAATCTTACAGCATGTTTTGAGCGTTTTATGAGGTCTACTATGGCTGTATTTTACACCATTCCAGCCGTTATTTGCCATTCCAAGCTCAGGGTCAGCTGAGCCCAAAAGTACCGTGCTACTAATGTGCTTGGAAAGGTAGAACAGCAGTTCTCTGGTACTTTGTAAGTGCAATACCAGATCTCATAAAAGGCTCAAAATATGTTATCAAGTTATCAAATTATTGTTGTTCTGAGCAAGGTCTGTAAATCAGTCGAATAAGATAGTCTGTTTCATTTACCAGCCAAGAGCCTAACTGTCCGTCACTGTAATGTTGGGGGATTTTACCACCTGGCTTACAGTGATCTGTTATTCGGCGTCAACTCCTTTATATGTAAAAATGTATCTCCCTACAATGGAACAGCTGAGCAAGAAGGTACCGTGTTACTGACGAGTCTGGATGGGTGAAACACCAGCTGTCTAGTACTGCATAAGTGCTGCACCAGACCTCAGAAAAGGCTCAAAGCATGTTGTCAGATTATCAAATTATTATCATTCTTAAGCGAAGTCTACGAAAGCAGACGAATGATAAAGTAGAGAAAATGATAGAAAAGACTTCGCTAAAGGTAACGGTAATAGAAACAACGTCAGTGTCTCTACCAAAATCTCCTATTCTAAGGGGTATATCCAAGTTCTTGCAAACAGATTATACCCCTCTAATATTATGCCGCATTTCTGAAATAAAACATTGCGACATACAGCTTTCAGTCCTAAGGTGTCCGATTTCAAACAAAGCCCAAAATTTATCACAATGATTCGAAATCAGTTGAAATTTGCGCGTGGTCTCAGAAAGCACTCAAAACCTATGGAATGAATTGTATGACAAAAATGAGCTTATACACAGCATGCGATTCCTCTTGTCAGAAACTCTTAATCAAATAAAATTGTTTATGCTTTCTACTTGCGGCTTAGATGAAAGTGCAGAACAGACTTGTTTTGTCGGTTATTTAGGTTATCACTCTTAACTATTCTGTGTCTCTGTTAGGGCTCGTTTTTTTAGTATTTACCTGACTTGAGTGCTACTTGATTCCTCTTAAATCTCATCCAGTTAAAACTTATGCAAAAAACCTCAATGAGACCATTTGTGGATGGTCAAAAGCCCACTTGTGAGTCAGAGACTTTCTTGTCCGCGCAACTGGCTCCCATGTGCCCATGTGTATCCTACTGCACTTCCACAATGAAGTTTCAGAAACAAAAACCAAGAGAAGTGTGAAAATTACTTTCGAAATGATGAGGTGTTAGACAATTCTTTGCTACCTGCTGAGGAGTATGGGTGGTCTTCAGTATTGAACATTTATGAATATTTCAAACAGGAGTACAACATGTTTTCTTTGAAATCACAGGAAAATGTCTCAAAATAGATGAAAACGGACTCAGTGGCATTAAAACTAAAACATTTGAAATCAAGGATGTTTTTGAGCTTAGAATACCACAGCATTTTCTGAGATTGATAGTAGTCACTGTGTTAGGTGATGGTAGGAGAGATTCTGAACAATGAAAGTAAATCAGTGCACAGAATTTGTATATCTCTTTCAGCTTTCTATTCCAGTGAAAGAAGGTTTTGCGCTATGATCCATCGTCCTTAGCCAGTCAAGGAGGTGGAGTAGCTGTCTTATTGCCGAAAATACGGTGACGAATATTTACACTTTAATAATAAGAACGCCTTGAAGGCATGTACTTCACTGGACCATTGATGATATAATGGATGTTTATGGCACACACTCAACAATCTTGGGAATTTGTTCAGTTTACACAGCTTTCTTTTTGTTTTTGTTTTTGTACCTATTTGTTTCATGAGAGAAAAAAGTTCGTTAAATCTACTAACCTTATTTTAGATAATTAGTCGAAAGTGACGTGACAAGGTGTAATGAACATTTCATTAACCGTTCAAATGTTGGCATCGCGCTCATTGGATCGCATTTCTTTTCGGCAACTAGCACCGGCGGAAGCTGAAACCGAGGTGTGATGTATTAAGATGAACATTTTTATTTAACCAGTATTCACTTCACTGTGGTGAAGCAGCATCAATAAACGAGCAGATCATAATGCGACACAATATACTTACTGTAAGCATAATAAACTATTCCGCTCTCATCGAGTAGTAAATTCTTCCATCCTAAAATGCTTTGACCCCTCAAAAATTTATTATTGACCTATTCATAGTGATAAACAAAAATTTGGGATCGCGACAGCGTCTGATTCATCAGTATCGTTACACGAAACTTATGAGAATATAGCGAGATGCGCTTCCAGTACTAACGTAAACATGGGATAGAAAGCACCAAATGCAATGATTTTCAATAACTCTGCTTTATTAAGGGTCTGACATGGAGTTTATATTAGCTCTACTGCGGCAAAGTTTTCGAGCGTCCTCCGATTGCAAAGTCTACGTATCCATTCATTCACCTTTAACTATGCTTAATGAAGATGGTGAATTCATATTCGCCAGTGGATAACCAGTGACAATTGCTATGTCTTTTGAACTATATCCCTTATAATTACTCGCGCCAAGTTTCAATGAAATTCGGAATTGTTTGTTACCTAAAAGCTAAGCAAAGCGAAACTTTGGGTTGTTTCATTCTGTGGTTATAGTTGCATCGATCAAAGTGATATATTACCTTAGTACAAAAGCCTTACGTTCGCATTTAACTATTTCCATAGATGGATAATAGATGTACTCATCTGTCAGTTTATAGGGTAGAGCAAAAACTTCTGGGAATCTTTCCAAAGTTTCGTTTTTGTGCGCAAATTAAGAGCAAAAACAACAGTAACAATTCCTCAAAGTATTAGATTTTTTGATTAGTTCTGACATAAGAGCAATAAACAACAAATTTAGTAATCACGAGTAATTGAAATTTCATACCGTTCGTTTCTAATATTTCTCAAGACCACGCTCGAATTCAGCATGCCAATAATAGTCTTTTGAGCCATTCACGTAGTCTGTTATGGGCACTTATGGAGCGCAATTTACGTGTTTCGGTTCTAACAGCCTCATCAGTTGGACAGTCCTTTCGCCCTTTAGTCCGTCCTCTCGGGGCTAACCCAACGCCTACATAGGGAAGGCACGAACCTACCACTCCCAGATTTCATTAAGTTATATGTTATATCATTATCAGATTATAGAAGGCACAAACGCGCTGAGATTTGAGTCGTCCTAAAAGCTGCAAGCTCGACTGTCGGCCACCACAATGTTAGGCAATTTTATCATCTGACTTGAGGTGACTAATTTTAATCGGCGGCCATTCCTGTATAGAGGACTATTTGAACTCAGGAGAAAGGCTGAAGTCTCGAGAGGATGCTACTGATGAATCCCTATAGGACGAAACTGGCGCTTGCATAGCACTAGACCTAACAGCTTAAAACATGTCATATCCTTATCAGATTATATCATTTTGAGCGGGTCTGTAGAAGAGCGGTCGGAAGGAAAGGTTCCGTTGTGTGAAAATATCACTGACTGAGCAGTGCTGTAGCTCGATTACTCTTGGCTTGTATAGCCAAGTTATACCATTTCCTTTTGTTCCGAGTGTTTTCCTGTGACCACACTCAAAATCCAAAGTGTCTGAATCTCAAACTGAAATAAAAATAGAAACTACAAAAAGCATTTGAAACGAGCGGTATCTATTACAAAAAAAACCAGGCAAGAGCAATCGAGTGTACAAACATTACCTATCTAGTAAACTCTTTTACTTGACAGGACGCGTTAATAGTACGTCATCGCCTACTCTACGTAAGGTGGCTGAGTCACCTCAAAAGGATTGGCTAAGACTAAGGGTGGTGCCCCAGTTGATGAAACCGTGAAGACCGAAGCAAGTGTATTGGGCTCTAAAAGAGCCGATAACAGACCACATGAGTGGCGCGAAAGATATACGTTATTCATCATGGAATCTAAGCGTGCTCTTAAGAAAACACTCCGAACGGGCGGTATGATATTTTATAAAAATATCACACCGAAAACAATCGAGTGTATAAACATCGCCCATAGAGATTTCTTTTATTTGACGATACGCGCAAACAGTACGTCGTTGCCTGAATCCGCTCTTCTCAGCGACTCATCCGTCTCACTAATCTTGGCAATCGTGCTCCAAGCGAACTACGCGTTTACGCGTGATGAATTTCATCACTACATGTGGCGGCTACGTGACCAGTCCAAGTTATCAAATGGTTTCACCTTATAACAAGTTCTCCCTGTTCATCTAATGGCGGCATACTGCAAATATTCTCCAGATACCATTGAACTGCTGCCGTGGCCAGACGGGCGGGAGGACAGTTCTCGTCTTGACTTGAATCGGAGTCAGAATTAGCGAACTGCTCCAGCTGATCATTTTGTTGTTCTCCTATTCATGATTGCTCATACTTCCATATACGTCTGTAAATCACAACTTGTAGATCACCGACTGGAATGAGCAGTTTGTGGACTCTAATAAGTAATTTCATTATTCTGTTTAAACCAGTTTTTTCCAGGAATCCCTGTGTTTGTTTCGTTTTTTTCTTTTTTTGCCTGCTTTGTTTTCTTTCCATCCTCTCTCTCTTTGCTTTCCCTCGAAAGTCTAGTAATCAAAAAAATGTTGTTTTGTTCAAGTCTCTTAGTATGGTATCTATTCTTTGAACTCCGCCTATTTTCTCTATGTCGAACGTGCTCCTCCTCTATCCGCACCGTTATTCACCTTTTGGTAAAAACGCGCTTTTTGCTTATTATTAGAATTTAGTGGTCGTCTGGTAGAACAAATCCTGAACATTTTAATGGTGCATTTTATTTCAAAGACGACTCTTTTGATGCGCTGTAGCAGTGACAATAAATTTATGTCCTACATTCAAGCTTTTTCCTTTAAGTAGAACTTTTCCTTATGATTTTTAGTGCTCATTCGATAACTTAAATCTCTATAATCTTAATATTATATTTAATCTTCTATAAGCACTTCTTAGTGCATTGTAGCAGCCAAGAAAAAGTTTGCGTTTCGCACTAGACGCGCAAGTCTTGTAATATCAAGCACGTATGTCTTATCTTGAGTTTTTCGGAAGAGTAAAAGGAGCACTCTAAGTCCAATAGCAAAAGGTGCACGCCACATTCAGTCACTCTATGCGACGAATCAACCACTAGATCGACATCACAGCCATAGCGCAATAAAAAATGCGCGCCGACTGCAAAACTTAATCTTTTTATTGCTATAGCGCAGAAACCGTCGAAATTTGAACTATCAAACCATGATTAGAAATCTAGGGAAGAAACTCTTTCTATCGAAAAGTGTATGAGTGTGAAACATAATTTTATTCCTACCGTTTCAGCGCAATAGAGAGTTATTTTGAAAAACTTAGTGCGTCATCAAGGATTCTTGAGATTTAAGTTGGCAAATGGCTATTAAATCTTCAAATAAGCAGATGACGCGTTTTCCTTAGGAAGTTGAAAACGTGTGCGCACAGGGAGTAGTGTCATATCAGACTCACACCGATTATTGGCCAGTGATGTCAGAATGTTTTTCTTTTTGTTCGTACTTTCCTTTTTTTACATGCTGCTTAGGTCAGCCTAGAAGATAAGACGAAGAAAGGGCGCGAGGTCTCGTGTGATGGTGACGCATTTGTCCTCCCGGTTTATTTCGGGGTTTCTGGCGTTTATCCAAAATGCCTCAAGAGTTTTGCGCGTGGATGTTTTTGATTCCTGCGCTAGGATTGTGACAGTTACATCAAAATCCTTGTTGTTGTGATTTTGTGCCCTATGTAGACCTATGTTTTAGTTTCCTTTTTTTGTTTACTGTGGCAGGGAACGTATCAAAAACGTTCACGACCTATCACTTTGCCGTACTACACATTTCATCAGCTTCGTTTCTGACCAATTGCGAATGGGAGCTGAAAGCATTTATTTAAAGCCTTACCTTCAAATGTAATGCGGAAGTGGGGCTCAATTTCTGCCAACATAGTGAGTGCATTGGTACTGACACTTTTTTCAGTTCCTTCCTCTTCTGGGAAAAACATTTGACAAACGCGAAAGTTTGACAAGAAATAGTTATACTTCTTCAAGCGCTTGGGGAGCATATGCATATTTTTGATGCTCACCACTCGACATCGCATCTCACTCAGTCGCTGTAACGGCGTCGTCGCTTCTTGTGGGAAAGCGGGCAGATAGCCAGATATGCGTGCCGAGACATGCAGATGCCGCCTGTCTGACTGTCGCGTGTCTGTTAATGCCGCCCCTTAAAGGGTTAATTTTATTGGTTTTAGCGTGGTACGATCCCAAAAATTTCACATCCATAGTGCTGATGGGAGAAAAAGTGGCCGAAAAACGGTGGCCGTGATGATGCGGAGGTAGCATGCGCTCGGACCGGTAGGAGTAAAACACGAGTTCACTCCTATTTCAGGTCTAATTTTTGCGTACCACACGATCTTCTTCGAGGAAAAAACTTTTTTCTTTCAATTTGTAAGTAATTCTTGCGTTGGTCGTCTCCTCTTGCTCATCCGCCATGAAGATCTTTGAGCGTTTTACTTGTTGCTTCGGCTGCTGCTTGAGGGCTTCGTCTTCCCTTGAAATGTCGTCGAATGCTGGTCGAGATGATTCTCCTTAAAATTTTGATGAACGCTAAACTAAGGTGTTTAGTCGATTGAATATAAGAAGATTGAAGAGAAGGTCAAACCAGACCTCGCTCATCACCTTACTTTCTGATACACTGCATCACTAACCACTGCGACGACAGTGTTCAGTGGTTTGCGGGCGTTTCTAAATATAATATAATTGGATACGTGGGGCCTCCTTTCAATAATAATGTGAGCCCCAGAACAGGAATGCTGCTGGTTTGGCCGTTTTGTTCCCTGTAGTCTAAAGGAAAGCGTAGCCGTGGCTTCCTCAAGTAGCCATCACATTGGAGCAGTCACCGGCTTTAGTAAATCGGAGGGATTTACCATCTTTGTAAACTAGTAGCCACCAAGGTACCGGTCATTTCTGGTACGGTTTCCTTTTTAAGGCTTTCCGGACGGAAACGTTGCGCTCCCTCTCAAATTTGTGACCCTGCCGATGTGCTGAACCTCTCTCTGTACGTCGCACTCCGGCACCCAGAAACACCTCTCAACCGCAGTGGTACGGCAAACCATTTGGGAGGTACTAGGACTGCCTATTTCTCGAACCTATTTTCTCCTACTTAGTCAATGTCGTCTCACAAGGTTCCTTTCGAGGCTGAATAATAAACTGTTTGCAATTACTTCTAGCTCAGCTTTCTGCATTTTGTAGCAGAGGCTGGAGTTATCTCGGAGAAGATTTGGATGGTGCACGTTCAGGATATCCCATGAGAGCGATGCATCGTAGATTTCATCGATTATGATTGGGATTCTATAGATTATGTGAAGGAATGACTTTGCAAACATTTGAAGCAATAAAAGGAGTTAGAGTGCATACTCGATATTTTTTACACTATCTATTATTTGCAGTTGTGTAGTTCTCAAAAATAAAGTTTGAGGTTCAAGACGAAAAATCGAATTGTGAAAAGATGCAATTTGAAGAGGATAAAGCTCTCGGTGTTGATTGTCTCCCAGGGATGCTCTATGCATTCCTCTCCAATTTTTTGGAATCGCCTGAGTTATTGAATGCATATCTGGCTTTTACAATGACTTGTCGTGGCCTACTGCTGTATCGAATCAGTGCTCCTTATCCTTCCAGACAAATCGGATACCAATTCAATGAACTCGGAAGGATATATGGTTTGGTGAGCCATGACCACGAGATTGAACCACCAACCTTATGTGCGACGCAGAGCACTACTAACCACTGCGCCAGATACGCTCTTAGCTTGGAATATATTCCTGAGTTACTAAGGATTGCAATGAGATTTTCATTATAATTGTGCCTCAATTGCAAAGCCAAATTCCCATGGACATCAGTAATATATGGTGGGTTCTTACTCAAAATCTTCATTAACCTTGTTAATTGGAGCACTCATCTATAGAAAGATCAGCTTTTACTGAAGCAAGTGAGGTAAGTGCAAGTTCAGACGTTAATTGGTAGATACTCGTGGCTCGTGCGACTCAAAGTTAGCGTAATAGCTCCTTTTTTCCGAAGCAAACGTTCTTGAAAAAACAGTCAACTCGAACTGTTCACAGTGCACTATAATGTAATTTACCGCATAAATCTGAGTAACGAACATCTGTGTAAGTCTCTTTTTCTATTGCTGTGGAAATTTCATAATAACTCCGACAAGGCAGCAATGTTTGCCTGAACACATGGCAGCCCATTTTCAATTCCATTGACAGTGGCTGTTGCCAAAAAGAAGTGCGATCCAGCGGGCCCGATGCTAACATTCGAATCGCTCTGTTCACTACATTTTGCCACATCGCTGTCGGCCAATTCGCCATAATAATGCTAGTAGTCTGCAAAGATTTCTTGCTTTACTTAATCAACTGTGAAAAATAATAGAAACTGCGTTAACCATGATATTTCCTATGACTGACGTGTGAATGGCGGGAATAGGCCTTATTTCTGTTTTCGTCAGTGGCATACAATATTCAGTCGCCGCCTCAGCAGAAGCGCAAATTTCCGTCGCCGTGTTGCCGACGACAATGCAGCTTTGTGGGTGGCTGTACAGGTTGACTGCAAAAAAAACCACTCCTTAGAGAAACTTCATCCTCTGTTACGACAGAAACACGAAAGAAAATTTAACCCTTCATACCCTCACCTACTTAATCGGATACTATGTTATTTTAACAAATAAAAACATAAGAGAACTTCTTCAGAATACCATAAAATTTGAAGATTATGATTTTAACAAGGTGGCGATAGATTTTCTTCTTTTGGGATTTGTTATCGGTTTCCACGACTTGCTGAATTTAAGTACTTATCTTTGAACACTTACAAAAATGCTCTGCTTTCTTGGTGCGTGTTATAATTCTGCTTTGTCTTCTAGATGCATTACTAATGCTAAAGGCTTTCCCCATCACTTGCTAGATCAAGATCACTGGACATGACAGAGGTTCGTGAGTTATTTTTACAGTAAGCCGACCCAAGATAGCCGATATTATAGCATTAGATAGGAGTGCACTACGAGCGCGGCTTTCGAGAATATCGAAGATAAAAAAAAATTTAATAACTAGTTTGAGTACCTCATCTGAAAGTGTCTTTGATCAGAATGTGTAAATCTATATAAATCATGCTGACACTAGAAGGCTGACGAATTGTCAGTAAATGGAAACTCAGTTCCTACGCTTTTCCAAGAGTTTGCGAAAAAATGAAAAAACTTGAGACCTAAAGTTACCAACACCCTGTTTGCATTACAAGACGTTCCACAAATGCCTGAGCTCTCAGTTGCGCTGCCAGGAACTCGTGCAATAACATCGATCATGTCCATGTAAGCCATGGAAATATGCAAAGTGGAGCCAGTGAAGTGAACCTTTATGCTTGCTGCGGCGAGATTTCATAGTTTATCAGTGGATTATTTGGAGTTAGGGCCACTGCAATGACTGATTTTTTACATTTTCGTCTCCTTATTTAAATTGAAAAATTTCACGTTAATAGGCTTGAGTTAGAAAGTTTAGTTCTCAAGTGTTGGAGAAAGTGTAATAGTTGTATTTGTTCTGTTAAATATTTATGAATTTTACACCCATGATGAGAATTTCATGGTATTCCACCAATCTTCTGGTCATTACCTTGACCCGTAGGCATCACCCCACATCCCAACATTGCCTGGTAATGTGGCTAACAGTGAAATTGAAGGGATTGATGTGAAGTCTTGTCCATGTTTGTAGGACTATTGAATCACGGCGCCTGCATATCTAAGCAAAAATTGGAACAAAATTGGATGAATTTTCCTTTCTTGTCAGGACTATCAAGAGGCAGCAAAGAATCTGTCGCTCGACACGTGCGTAGATTCTCAATTGCCGGAATCAAGGAAAAATTCTTCAAAGCATGTTCAGGACGGGGTGAAATGCATGTCAAGCCATGTGAAACGGGACAATAAGCTTCTTAGCAGAGACCACATAAACAAAAAATTCTTGGATATGCAAATTATTCGTCAATGCCGAGCCTCAAGTTTTGTTAAGCCTTTTCACTTCTCATAGTGCGACGCGGAATCCCGCCTAACTTGAAATTTGAATATTCTAAGTCGATAAAATGTCAAAATATCAAGAAACACTGTTGAAAAGAATTTCATGTAAGAAGATAACAGTTGGAAAAAAAAATGAAGTACAACCTTGTGATACCTTATTGATATCAAGTTTTCGTGCAGATAAGTTGCGTTTACTAGGCTTATGATGAAAACCATCGACGTTTTGTGCGCTTATGAAATCTGTATCACTGATGGGGACCTAATGACACTTAAAATATATAAGTTATTGAACCGAATAAGTGCTTTTTTTCTATTTCTTATGCTTTGATTATCAATGCATTTTCCTCCAGATAGCCCACTTGATTATTGTTTGCACAGTGAGTCGTTTGTGACCACAGCACAGAATACAGAGCACAGAACACGCAGTGAGTGATCGGCAGGGTTGTGTTTCTCACACTAGCTAGCCGATGCATTCGCCCAACATTAGCCAGCTTCAGCTTCAAACACCAGCCGGCCATGTGTTCCGCGCAATGCAAAGACTCGTGCCTTTCAAATGGCAAACAACACATGCTTTCTTTAGAACTTGCGGCAGTGTTGTGGTGACAGCTGTTCACAGTGTAAATCGAAACAGAATCTTGGGGTGGATTAATGTCTATAGCAGTTCCATTAGTCTAAGACGCTACTTAGACTATTTAGAGCTCGGTTGCAACTTTCCACCTCTCTTGACTTTGACAAATCCTGGTCATGATGCACTGCAATTTCATGTCGTTGCATATTGCCTTGTGTATAGTCACTGCTCTTTACAATCTGTAGCTCCTCTCATTCATCTAAAGATCTAGGGTTCGGGGCATCACACTTAGCACATCTATTGCATCATCATGATACTGTTAACAGTGCGTTTCATGTCGTGATTGTTGTTTTCACATTATAATTGTGTTGTGATTGTGATTTGTTATAGGTTGTTCGGACTCCGATGAATGTAGTTGTTGGTCTCAGGCGTGAACACTGTTCGTCAATAAGTAGTAAAAGACCCGCGTATCAGGAATAATCAATGCAATTGAATGGCACATCATCACACAACACACACCCACTCGCAATAGGCACCAAAGCATAACTACTCTAGTGCAACACCATAAAAACTAAAACAGTTTGAAGTACTCTACGCTAAAAAGCCAGTACAAAATACAAGTTTTTACGTATTTTTACCGAATGACTTAAAGACATTTGAGAACTGAAATTTTACCAAGATACAGGAAATAAGATTAAAAACGTGTCGAATTTTACGGTAGAATTAACGATAGCATCGTCATCAGGCCTTGTCTTGAGTCACAAGATTAACACTTTGATAGAATTGTTCATCTGTCATTGCTAAAGTTGAATTGTAAGAAAGAAAAGAGGTGATTTAGAGCAAATGCTCTCTTGCTCCACCATTTTAGACGTACAAAGTTTTCATCGTGGTGGATGTTTACAGTGGCTTCCACGCAAATTCACTTCTCCAGAAGAAAAGAACAGCGCTGCTGGACATGGGAGCCACCTAAGGGCACGACGTGAGCCGAAATCGACCTTATCTCGACACAACCCTAGTCCATCATTCCGCACTAGGTCCGATCACCGCCTTCTTCAAGCGACATACGATTCAACCTAAGCGGAAAAGAATTATGTCATCGGTTAGGGAGAAGTCTTTAAAACCGTATACGACGAGCACACTGTTAACGAAATCCTATCCAGCCATGACTTTCAGATTGTGCCTGATTAGACTAAAGACTGCGAGCCGTTGGTCGAGGGACTCGAAAGTTGTGACCACCTGGTTACAGTTAACAATCCAGAGGAGTCGATAGTATCTCCTAACCATGAAAAAGTTGGTTCGAAAAGCGACGGAAACTGAAAGCTTTATCTCATGCAGCACGTCCAGAACTGGTGATATCAAATGGTCACCTGATATCATATGAAGAACTGATAAATGCCTCAGGTTAAACCCATTCAACATCTTTCGCATTTAATTTTTAGTTCTCTATCCAAACTTTCTTCAAAAACAATATTCTCAGTTTTGCAAAAGAAAGAAGCTGTACAGAACTGCACTCAATACAGTTCCAACTTTTTACTAGTAAAGTCAGTATAGTACTCACTTTCTCTTCTTCATTGCAAAACTAAGAAATGTTACTTTATAGAAAAGTTTTTGGTAAAGAACTACAAAATCAAAAGCGCAAGATATCAATGCATTCAGTTGAACATTTGTCAGTTCTTCATATGTTATAACTAAGCCTACGAGATTGATAGATAACACCGTTCAACTAGCGTTACGACGTTTTTGTCATCCTCTGAGCCAATGATTCGAGTCGGTGCCCACCGGCGCTCTACCTCGTAATGAATCTTCGCCTTCGTTGCCGTTTGCATAGAATTTTCCTTTGATGGTGTTTCGTTCCAGAGAAATTCACTCGGCTTAGGTCAGGTACATACCATACAGGGTAGTTGCCATGTTGATCACCCGTTGATAGTGATCAGTTTTCCGGAACAATCTATCCCGCAATAGTCAGTAAACATTATCAGTTGCCACATAGAGGACATAGTTTCAAAAACAAAACTTTTCTTTAACCTCAGAATTGCTGAGTGATGATAGTTCATTACGATCTAACTAATATCACAAGATTGGCAGGACAATTGGTACTTTATCAAGAGAGCAAACATATTGGATCTTCAATGGTCCTTCCAGAACACTCACAGAAATGGGATAATCCACGAAGAGCTTACAAATGGTATGAGCTGTACAGATTGTATAATAATCAATTTTGTTCTTCACATTTCTGGAGAATTTGCGAAAAATTGATGGTGTTCCATCACATTTATCTCGACGAGCAACTTGAAACGTTCAATAGGGTGACTAAGGAAGCCTCGACTCAGTATCACTATTTGAGTTTTAGAGGGCGTCCATTACAATTCCGATTCTCGATACCATAAAAATATTGAGAATGTAGCATCCTGTGCCTCAAAACAATAGATGTTGGATTTATGTTGTTGCTATATATGTAGCAACTCCTAACACGGCTTTCATGCTTCATCAAAATGGTGGAGTGTTGGTGACATCTCAATTTCCTGTTTGTTCTGAATCGTAAAGTAAAATTCAAGAAAAGTTCTTGTTTTGGCCATCCGTCGGTCTTGTTCCAACAAAGATTTGAGGGCGGTACTAAATTGGAAGAGCCAATACTGACGTCAAAGCTGTATAGATGCGATCATTGAAAATCCATTGCCAGAACATTCCGAAAGTTGTGCACGTTTTGATAATTAATATCATCTCATAAAGATTTGCTCATAAAACTACATTCATTGATCGGCGCATCATCGAGTTTTAAATTTCTGCGTTTTGTCAAGACCAGTAATTTATGTGGAGGATGATGAGAAAGAATTTTTAATCGTACCACTTGAGGATTTGGCGCATTTGCTGAAAATTCTTTTTAAGTGCTTTCTTGCAAACGTCTTTTCTCATTAAGAAAGTGGCAGTTATCTTCGCTAACCGATTTCCGCAAACTTTCGAAAAAGTAGGTTCTGTTCTAAGCATTTGTCTGATTATTTTTTCAAAGTTGATCGACCCCTATCTGATTTTGTGCTAGTAGCCTACCGATCGTGATGGGCATGTGGAGTTATGCCTACGTGGGAGATCAAAATCATGAACAGAAGTTCTTACGACATTAGTATGTCCAAACTTTGATGGATGTTATGAATTCAGATGGAATTATGTCAAGAAACTTAATTACTACCCAGAACTTCTCTAATCCAAGCTTATTGATTTAGGATTTTGAACTTGAAAGATGTAGAACCTAAAATTTATTCAACTCTTTGAGCATTTTCTATTTTTTTACGCCAGAAAACTATTCAGTTTTGTCATAGAAACACTGAGCGCTTCACCGTCATTTCTTCACTTTGCAAATTACCATGGCCTTACACTGAAAAGCCCGAAATTTGTGTTCTACTGTCTGACAATTCATTGATTCGTATCTAATTTCGTTGCAAAGTAATGAGAAACAAAAGCAAGTGAATAATAATAGCAAAACTGGAAAACTATGCGAACCCTATACCCTTTTCTGTTTTCTGCTTCACAGTAATTATTTCCTTTGGAGTGCTCCGCTTAGAGCACAATGAAGTGTTTGAGTGTGAGTCAACATAGTGAAACAGTACTCGATGTAATCAGTCACTGAGGTTCCAGACTTATAGGACGATGTCTAGTAGGCCAATCTCGCTCGGCACTCGGTGAACGAGTCATTGATGCGACATCAAGGAATAATGATCCACCGGATGTGGTAGAGTCTGCACGAACTTCAGTGCAAACACGAGTGAACTATGCTGCATAGTCGTGAAAGGTTCGAGTATTATCCCATAATATGTCAATCGTTACAACGTCAAAACAACTGATTGAGTTAGCGGCTGTGAACATGCCCACCAATCGCGTTTGTAGTCTTCCTAAAGAAGGTTGTCATCCTAATAGAGGCAATTTCGCATTCTTCTTGCATAATATTCACAGCTGCCTCTCATCACATAATTAGCTAACCCACCCGTTTTACTGCTGCAATGTATTACCTTTCACCAAGAAGACGATATGATCTGTAAACGATAAGTTCTTAGTTCAATCTCATACACCTCGCTGATGTGGTATTTCGTGCAGTCACCCATGGCAAAGTGGTATTGCCATATTTGAGAGGACGAAAAAAGACGCGTAAGCACCTAAATTTCTTTCATAGACTGATTGTGCATTAATAACCACCAATGAAGTGTGCTTCCCAGCATGTAGACGACTCTCATGTAGGGGAATTGTGTTGAAGCAACATAGATGACCAAAACTAGCTCCTTACCGATCATTCAGACATTTTGAAAGACTGGATGGTGCTCAAACTACACATGAAGTTCACTCTCGATGAGGCTTAACTTTGGGAGCTGCATTCGCTTGAATTATCACTGAGAAGAACTAACTCAGTCAGCTCCTCAGAACTAAGCTTTACTCGCAATCTCACCTCCCTCAACATTAGGCCGTATTTTGCAGTTCCTCTTGCGAAGACCTCCCTCTTCGAAGGATTCCGCCCGGTTAGTCGCGAAGGTATGTGGCGCGTTCCCAGGTGGTGGATAGGGGAATAAACGCAAACTAAAAGCGACCGTGTGCTTCCCAGAGACGAAGGTGGATTCAGGGGTGAGCTCCTCTGCTTCTGTAGGGCTGACTTGTTTACATTTCTACGAGCAAGTCGGCCAAAAGCCTGCAACCAAGCGGCTGGGAAGTACATAGAAGGCGGTTAGGAGTCGCCTCCATAAATAATCTCCTCCCTCTCCTTCGAGAGATACTGGCAAGCTACTCGTGAGTACCAAATCCCCACGTTTAGAGCCTGGCAAGCTATACGTTGGGTATCGAAATGTCGAAAACAGTAACAGATATGGACCTCATTCTCCTGATCCCGAGAGAGCCCCGGTACGGCAGCGCCATGTAGGACGAGCACGGAGAGCGCCGCGAAAATCTTAGAGCCAAACTAGGCTGCCAAGATCGCAACGGACTAAAATGACGATCTGTACCTACAACGCAATAACCCTTGCTCATCAATCCGCTGTAGAAGATCTATTATTCAAGCAAAAGAATAGGTGCGCGTCATTGGCCTGGAAGAGACGAGAAGGCGCCATAATTTTCACGCTGTTTATGACGTCGGAGATGAACTGTCCTTGGAACATGTGATAGCAGAGGCGTCGGCGGGTTGGCATCCTCGTCAAATCGAATTTGATCATAACATCGAATCGTTTGAACAACTCACAACCCGTATCGGACGATTGCGGTTGAAACGATGTGGTTCTATGCCGGCTTTGACCATCTTCGTTGCTTACGTACCAACATCAAGCTATGATGAAGACGAAGTCGAAGCGTTCTATATGGACCTCGAAAAATTCTTCAGGGAAGATCATACATTCTTCAAGGTTATTGTCGGAGATCTTGACGAAAAACTGGGAACAGAAGAACGTCTGAAGAACGTCACATAGGGACACATGAACTAGAATGGAATGATCAGGTGAGAGGCTATCTGAGTTTATCATAACGACCCAAACCATCCATGCAACTCGCAATTTCAAAAGCCTCTTTCTCAGCGATGGACGTGGGAGTCTTCCAATGGAGAGTACCTCTACACGGGATTAGACCATCGCTTCCTTCGCGCCACGTTCCGCTTTTCGAGGAAAGGAGAGAAAGCCGCTAAGTTCAATAAAATAAGTTCCAGAACTACCATAAACTGGGATGTTTTTCAAATCATTAGTCGGCTCCGAAAAATAAGATCGACTCGTTGAATATCTCCACGTTAGCGTTATGAAAGCCGAGAGCCCTAAGGTCACGAAGAGACGCCTGTGTCCGCAGACGCTCGAGCTGATACGTCAACGTAGAATCGCACAAGCTACAGGCAACCGAATCATTACGTCTGAACTTGCGAAACGCTGCAGGGAAGCGATCAAAGAAGACCTCAAAGAGAGAAGAGCAGCAGTTATGGCAGAAGCTACCGAAGCTGGGGAAGAACGAGACTTCGTCAACTATAAGGCCAAGCTGATTGCACTCCGATACCCTGACGGGACGCTTACAGCTTCCAGAAGGCCTATGGAGAAAATCATCCACCAATACTACTCGGATCTTTTGGCTAGTCATGTCTTCTTACCATCATATAATTGAAAGAGGATGACTATGTCGTTCCATAGGTCCTCCCTTCCAAAATCCGAAAACTGTATCGTCGATGAAAAATAGAACAACACCCGGTCCAGACAGGATTAGACCAGAAGACCTGAAGAACCTGCCGCCAATTCTCATCAACATCCTGGCTCGGCTCTTCAGTCGCGCTCTGTCAGATTGCAAGTCTCTATTCAATGGAAAATCAGCAAGACCGTTCATCCTAAACAGAATTGACAGAACACTGGACGAAGGACAGCCATGCGAACAAGCAGGGTTCCGAGAGGCTTTAGTGCCAAGGACCACATCCACATGATTACAAGACTCATAAGTTACACGAGAGGTAAAAATAACCACTGTGTCTCACTTTCATCGATCTGAAGAAAGCCTTTGATTCAGTGGAAACAGAAGCGGTTATAGAGGCTCTGGATAATCAGGGCGACCCTACTCGGTACATAATGATCCTTCGTGAGCTTTATAAAGATTTCACGACCAAAATATCTCCATTCTACAACAATATCACCATTGACGTAAGAAGAGGGGTTCGACAAGGCGATACAATTTCGCCAAAACTATTCACTGGCCACCCTACAAAACGTCATGCGAACATTAGAATTGGACGATATGGGTAGTGGAAAATTGACGGTCGACAATTAAACCATCTTCGCTTGCGACGATATCGTTCTCATAACACCAAACATCAGCCAAGCAGAACGAATGTTGACCAGTTCGATAACGCCTGTGGAAAGATTGATCTTCAACTAATCTAGCGAAAACGATGTTCATGAGGAACTGATGTGTTTCGAATGCCCCATTCACGCCCAACGGAACGACAATCTCCGAATGCTCCAGTTACGTCTATCTAGGTCGTGAAATCAACATGATGAACGACCTAGCCCCAGAGTTGAGCAGGAGGAAACGAGCGGCTTGAGGAACGTTTAAGAGCATAGAAGATGTAGTGAAGAGGACAAAGGACATCCGACTCCGTGGCCCACCTTTTCGACTCGACAATTATCCCTGCCCTGACGTATGCAGCAGAAACCTGGTCGCTACTTAAGCAGGATGAAAGATCACTTGACGTTATCGAACGCGCAGTCGAAAGGTCGATGCTAGGAGTATCCCGTATTTCGCAAATGAGACAAAGGATCCGAAGTTCCGACCTACGTCAACGATCGAAAATCAGAGACGCCGTTCTACACGCCAGGATATCGAAAATAAGGTGGGCCGGACACGTGATGCGCTTCAACGACAACCGATGGACGAGAGCCGTTCCGACTGGATTCCTCAGGACGTCAAGCGCTCTAAAGGAAGACCCCGACCCGTTGGTCCGATTTCTTCACGAAAGCGATAGAAGAACGATGTGTTGCTTGGCGAATCCTAAAGCGAGGAGGACCCACTGGGCTACTCTTGCACGTGACAGAGAAAAATGGAAGAGGTGCTGGTACCCGTTCGAATCATTTGACGATCAACGGGACGACAGGTGATACAGGTGATCTGAGAAGACACACGTTCTTTGATATAAGGTGGAACACTTTTTTGAGGGATCAGCAGAACAGTACAATGGGTTCCGAATGAATTCGAAGTGACATCCGTGAAGGTCGCCAAAATATGGCTTGCGTTCTCGACGTATATGCAAGTGAATAAATTCACAGATGAAATCCACCTCCGAAGTATCAGGTTCCTATTTGTTAATAAGCGGCAATTTTAGCTCAATCCCAAGCATTGTAGCCGTCTTCTTTATAGAATAAGATTTTGAAACTGGTTTATGAGGTGTGGTACGTAGTTCCCTAATGTATCTTTTTATGGCTCGAAAGCAAAATACACGTCAAAACAATGACAAGTGACACAGAGATATGGTCTTCGAGGTGCTATTAGAGTACGAACAAAAGGGACGCGCGCTTTTTTTTTAGAGGATGTTGAAATTAGGGAAAAGCAGTCCATATAAAATCTAGTTCGATGAAGTTTCAAGCTTTTTAGAGGTCTGCTGTGCTTGTGGCATACGTGCGTGGGTACGCTTCGAGATCTCGCACGCCTCATCACTGTTACATGTCCGGATCACCCTACTAGTAATAGCAGCGTGTTGCAGGTGTACCACTCTAGATGAAGTAAAGAACCTTCTAATGTGGCTTTCTACATAGTTTTTAGTGCGATGTTTCGCAGCTACTACAAAGTCATTAGCATAACAAGTCTCTGATGGCTCACAACTCTCTGTTACACTATTCTGAATCCCTCTAGCGAGGATTGAAGATCATGAGTGAAATGTTTTCCTATATGCCTTGTAACAGTCATAAATAATCGACTAAAAATTAGTCTAAATTGCAACTCCAAGAGATTTTCCACTTCGTCTAAACAGATACATTTGTGAAGCCGCTGTGAATAGTTCGTGTGTGCTGCAGAGCATGTGGCACTGATGAGGCATACGAGAGCGCCAATACGTATTTTATACCAGTCGCATACCAGACCTCTGAATGAAGCAAAACATGCCATCAAATTAGATTGAATTTTTTGAGCGAAATCAAACATAGTCGATTAAAGGCAGTGTTGTACACTCGACTGACTTGGCTAGTATCTACAAAATTGATCATGGCCTTCGTTTCGAGTGCTTCTAGTGACCCACGCTCAAATTTCAAAGTTTTTGAATTTTGATGTAAGCAAAAATAAAAGTTTTTTCAGGCGAACACTTGAAACGAGCGATATACGTTATTTTATAAGTACCAGGTAAGAAGAATTGAGTGTAAAAACAATGCCCATCTAGTGATTTCTTTCCTTGACGGCATGCGTAAAAAGTACGTTGTCGTTCACTCTATGTAAAGGAGTTGCGTTCCCCCCCGAGAGGACTGGCTAAGACGAAGGGCACTGCCTAACTGATGAGGCTGTCAAGGCGGAAACACGTGTATTGGGCTTTACAGGTGCCCACAAAAGACTGAATGCATGGCTCAAAGACTGGTAAGCGGCTTGCTTACACTGTTATAGAATCGAGAGTTCTTATAAACAAATTTGCCTACTGGTTATGCAGGAATGGCGCATAGAAGAAGATTGTTGGGAGCGGCGCCTTGGATTAATGTAGTTTTCTGTCCACGGCCCGAGAGCGAAAAGTCCTCCAGAGTATTCTCTCCAGCTTTGAACTTCGCGAACCACTTCCTAACGATTTCTCTGCAACCATATCATCGCCCCAAGCTCCTTCAATTTTTTAGGCCGCTTCACTAGCAATTTCTCCCACGCACCATTGGTGCTTGAGTAAGTTGCGAATTCGCTTCTCAAATAGCTCCATCTTGATGCAAGTATAGGAACGTTACATCAAAATGTCTACAGAAACTTCGCAATTGATCGATGACAAAAGCACGAATTTTAATTACTTAACGATCTAATATAGATCACCCGTGTCTATGACTATGTGCATCGTTCTGCAAGATTCCAGATCCGCTCGAATTACCATTTATGTTCTTCTGTGTTGGAGAAGTCTTTACATGCTTTTTTGAACCTTTTGAATGATTTGAGCGACGATTAAAAAAAGTACTGCTTTGATTGAAAGAGGCCATAATCGGATGAGCAGTATCCGATTTGTAAGTGGGATGCGGAATAAATTCGACGCCGTCCAACTCTTCGAACTTATCCATAGTCATTCTGGCTGAGTGCGGTTTAGCCTAATCCTTTTGAGACAAAGAGCGCTTCGTCGGATCGATGTTGTATATTTCTGCGCCAATTTGATACAGACGGGATTTAAATATTGGCAATAGAGTTCGCCATTAATGACACGAATTCTTTTTCCAATAATGGCGGATGACCACTCGCAAATCACACTGTTCAACAAGCATTTTGAGCTGAAATAAAAGGATTAGATGAGCACCTGCAAAATATCAGCAGGAAACGATACATAGACGTGAAAAAATATGGCTTTCGAAAATTTCTTGGATTTTTTCTTTGCTCAACTTAATACAGATTCACTTCTGAAAAGCGTTTGTCTTAGCGTCCAACTCTAAATGATTTTCAACTCAGATTTCTGGAGGTGAGAAATCAAACTGTTTGGGAACACATTTGAATACTTCTAAATCAAAGATTTCGCCCTTATGACAGCTACGATGATAGCCGAGGTGAACTGAAGTTCGCAGCAGCTGTTCTTTGTGCCATGTTGGTCCTCACAATCGTAGTATCTGAACAGATCAGGTAGGATGAAGCTTCACACAAACGATTAAGTATCTAGTACTGGTCTTATATGCAGGACTCTAGCCATCTCAAAATGACCCGACGTCACGCAGAGTAGTGGTCCCTAGGTGATAATCCCTCATTCGGTATCAAGTTATTCTGCAGGAGTTGAATTAGCTGGTATTCACCAAGAACGCAAGGTGTCTATTTTCAAGAGCTGTTATAAAAAAATCTTTGAGTTCAGGCACGTACTCTCAACGATAATATTTCCAAAAAGAGCCGCTTTTATTCCCTGTCGGCGAGTACATTGACTGAAATTGAACCACAAATCTCCACTCCTGTGGAAAGTACAATTACCATGCAGCAAGTAGAAAACAGACGAATGTCCGCTACCTGGTTCATTGTACCTCTTGATGATTGATCTGAATAGAGGACTTGATTGATCTACTCCAATCTGATAGTCTTATCTACATCTTATTGCTCAATCGATATTTGCATCGCGCAGAAAACTGCCCTCTTTCAGTCTTCGTATGCTTCTGCATAAGCTGGATTGAAATCATCATACTGGCTGATAATTTTTTGAATATTGGTGTACTTTAGATTCTTATTCCTCAGATCAATGCTCAATTTTGTTCGCATTCTTTATTGATAGCTGTGTTATGCGAAGAAGAGATGGGGGATACGGTTTTTTTTTGCATTATCTCCACCCAGTGTGCTCCCTTTGGTAAAAAAAAGAAATTTTTCATTTTTCTTTTAAGGATATTACATGTTTTGAGCCGATAGGTCTAGTGCTATATAGGTGCCTATTGTCCTATTGGGACTCATCAGTAGCACCCTCCCTCGGTTCCGTCGATCCCTTGAGGTGAAATAATCCTCGAAAGGAATCGGCGTCGAGAAAATTTTTCTTTCGTAAAATGTTTTGGCAACCTCCGAAAGCCAGGACAAAGGAAATTCAATGGCGTCTTATACTTCTTAAATGGCCTGTTTCATTGCGCTGCAACAGTTGAAATAAGATTTAGCTCCACATTTGAACATTTTTCGTCGATCGAAATTTTTTTGATGAGCACTTAATAAATATCAGATAAAAAATCTTAGCAAATTCAAAGGCGCACTTGCTTCTTGAAAAGAACACATAAGGACGCTGTGACAGTCAAAGGAATAATAGCTCTTGCAAATTTGGATCGTTGTGGACGTCCGCATCCTGTATTGACTTCTCAGAATACGCGTTCGCTGGTTTTTCAAAAAGTTTTGATAATCCTTCGATAGATGAAATCTCGAAAATTTTCAAGGCACACTCTATTTTTAAAATAACTTCCTTGATGCTCTTTACAGTGAAGATAAAAATGTTTTTCACACTCAAGCATTTCTCACTAAACAAAGCTTTTCAGGGATAGTGGCTCCACAGCCTAAATGTCGCCGATTACCATAGTAACTCGTTCTTAGAAAAAGCACCTTATTGTATTGTGGATGTCAAGAAAAGATTCCATTACGCAGCTAACCCATTTGCTGTAAAAAGGGCGGTGACTTGTGTCCAAAGTCTCAAACTCCCACCCTCTGAAATGTAAAATCCAATCTTCTTTTGACAGTTGAGACAGCTAACAGTTACAGTTGCTGTTGTTGTTGTTTTGACAGTTGCCGCTGAGATCTGCACCATCGAAGCTTATTGGTTGTATATAGAAGAAACTCTGTCCGGCGAGCAAAACTACGTTGTTATAAAAGAGCTCAAACAGGGCAAAGATAACGGAAAATTACTGCGGGATAAATACGTATGGTAAAGAGTTGTGCCATTTATGATTGATTTTGTTTGATATTGTTATTACAGGTTATTGTTTGCTGACTAATTTATTGGTAATATGTCAGCAATATCAGCATTATATAAAATATGGCTTAAAAGCATGCATTTTTCAAGAAAAGTTGAAAAGGCGTTTTCTCAAGATTGTGGTTCCGTCAACGAAAGTAAGAATTTTTCAAGACAATTAAGCGATCTCTCCAGTAAAACTACGTTCATAGGAGTTCCTATTATAATAATCCACCAAGTTGTTGTAAAAATGAGGTTTCCTTAGCATAAAGTTTTACTGTGTTCGTATCGAGAAAGTTCACTCTGTATAGAAAGGACGGATTGGTTGCTGTATGCGCAGAATAGTATTAATTTTCACTAGTAGCACAAGCAGAATGACGTGTTTTGTAAAAGTTAACTTGGCTTCGAATTGCCCATTTTTGATATATCGAATGAATGCTATTAATCAAAGAAATAGATCTTCCCTAGAAATAAATCAATGGCTCACGAGCACAGTCTCTGAAATTGGCTGCATGCGGCAGAAATTGTTTTCAAAAGTATGGACCTTTGAGACAGAGCGTTATTCGCATTCAAATACCTTGTTTAACTCCATTCAGTGAAATACCTCATTATCAAATTTCTACATCATACCAAAATTCGCTCTGAAGTTGAGAAATTGAACTGATTTGTAAAGACTTGACCTCTTTCCGCTGATGGGACGTTTTGTCAATGTATTTTCAAACATAAGCTCAATTTAAGAGTCAAAATTCTTCTAGCTATAGATTGACTAGAAAACATCAAGAAGATTTGCGAAAATGTTCAGAAGCAAGTGGAAGTGCACTCTTTTAGCATAAGGGTGCCTTTTTTACATTGAAAAGAGCAAGATTTTAGAAAGCATTAGCAGCAGTCTCGCTAATGTTTTCATAAAAGAGTCCGGTCGTTGATTTACTGTTTTTCATGACAATGTTTTTCAGGGAACTTAATTAACCCGTATTTCTACTAGGATATGCACCAATCCTTGTAGCTGCCCGAACGCTGCGTGCAGTGAGTGTCATGATGACCCTCATAGTCCCCAAAAAGATATGAAGCTACACAATCCAGTGATGTAAAGCATCTCTATTTTAACAACATCGATGAAATAGTTCTACAGGGCACTTGTTCATCATAAGGTAAGCATTAGTTATTCAACTCCATTTACTGGATATCTTTCTATAGGTTTGTTAGTAGTCATTCAAACGAAATCTCTGGCCCGTACTCAGCCGATTTTCCAGAACACCCCTTTATAATGCCGGAAAATTCAAAATCACATTATGTTCACACACCACGCCCTTTTACCTCATCTCGCTTATATTTCGCTAGACTTGTTTGCTTTTTAAGAGACTCTTCTCGTAGAGCTGTAGGCGAAAGAGAATAACTGTGTTTGGTACATTGCCGAACAGAGCTCTTTCTTTAGGCTATCATTAAACATTCAATAGCGTGAAATTCAAACTCTGTGTTTTCTGAAAAGACCAATCCTCTGCAGAGTAGCAGGAAGATTGAGGTTGATTTGCAGAAGCGATCATTTGTTTCTTGGCTAATTCGCAGGCAGTGGGTATAGGCGGCAATGGGAGCTGACGCGATCGTAGAGCTGTTTCTATCATGAGAGTGCAATGTTCGTCATTCAGCCAGAGTTGTTTATCCTTTTGAAAGAAACTCTAGATCAAAAGCACTAAACGTAATACAACATTTACTCTGCACATCCAAGCACTTCTCATGCTTCCAAGCTCAGTTGAAGTGAAACACAATTTTGATTTGAGGTTCACAGCGCTATTTGAACTTTTTTGAAAAACCAGCTGCTTACGGCTTTAGCTCAAAGTTTAAGCTTTGGAATCATTACTGAAACTCCTGTGAAAATTTGTCCAGCAAATGAGGTTGAAGATTCATGTATCGCTTTATAATAAACATGAACCTTCTTGAGAAGCACCGAACGAAATTCGCTGACTCATATCAATATCTGTTGATGCAAGGAAAATACTGTAATAAAACTGTTAGTCACTTAGCTTTTATTCAAAACGACTCGAATTTCTTTAACGCGGAACTGCTACAGCACGAAACAATACGATATGGAAGTCGCACAACACGGCACTAATTATTCGGCTCCAAAAGCAATCAATAGAAAATCATAAAAAGGCTAATGATTCTCCATGTTGACGATGCTTGCGTTTTGTTATTCGCGAAACAGTTTAAGCAGCGCTTTATTACAGGTAATCGGAGAATTGCAGCTATCTTTTTGTAGTGAGTAAAGTATTTCATTCACTAGTGAGATGAAACTCGCACAGTGAAATCAGTGTTTTCTTGAAAAGACATAGGACGTCTGAGAGAGCAAAGAGCTCTTCAAATGAAACATACAAGACGCAACTGCGTCAGAACGATTTTTTTAAGATATGCACTGGAGAAAAGTGTATGAAATGCATCAAATGCGGTTGTGGTGCTCTTATTTTTGGAAGATTTGGTAGAATACTTTCAGGGCGCTGTTCTCGGGAAAAATTTCGGACTATATCAAAAGCTTCAGACAAACCTAATTAATCATTCGTTTATTTCATCTAAGACTCAGCTTAGACTACAATGTATGTAGGGTATGCTCATTTACCATTGATACAATAACACTTTGGATTTTTAGATGGCATTTATCCAAATATTTGCAAAAATGAAACAAATCGCTGAGGACTTTGTGACTACGCATAGACGAAGTAGTGTTTCACATTAAAAAAAGCAATAACAAATTTTGGTTTGCCTTATATGGCAGAGAAAACGGAGCCCAAAAAACATACAACTTGATGAGAAACTCGCAACTTACAAGAAAGTGATTACGGATTCTCAGCTCAACGCTTTCCTTTGCTTCCACACAGTGATGTATTCTTTGTGAAATCCCATTCCTCGTCGGCCTTCTGAGATCGATGAATTTCTGGGTGTGATCTTGTTTTGGGCAACGTCAGGTCTTCCTGCCAACAAAAGAGATGCTAGAGTGGCGACTTGGAGAGCATCATGAGACATCAAACAGGAAAAGAAGTGTACTTCTGTTTTCAAAAAGTATATTGTTAAAAACGTTTACAACCAAAAGTTATTACTTGTTTTGTTAATCGATATCTTTCTCCGCATGCTTTCTCACTAAGCTACGCTGTGCACTGCCGACGTTTCACCGACTACGAATTCCTTATTATTGAGAAAGCCAGAAGTCGCACTATTGCAAATGAGATGGTGGGAACCAA
Source organism: Parelaphostrongylus tenuis (assembly GCA_019055375.1). Taxonomy (NCBI): domain Eukaryota; kingdom Metazoa; phylum Nematoda; class Chromadorea; order Rhabditida; family Metastrongylidae; genus Parelaphostrongylus; species Parelaphostrongylus tenuis. The sequence continues at coordinate 73,041 of JAHQIW010006180.1, forward strand.
ATATAAACCGTGCCACCAGGTTCTGACGCATGTGATGAAGTTTCTTTTCAAGTCGTCCTTTCTCTGTAACACGTTATCTTTAAAATTTTCACATGCACTAATCTCAATAACCTATCCTGTGGTTTGAGTTAGCAGATCTGTCATCAAAATCTTGCTTTGGAAGAATACGCCCAAAAATCTGTCACGCCACCGTCACTCACACGCATGTGGTGAATGGCAAATCGCTGTGTTTTGTTAGTAATCTGATGCAAAAGGTAGAAAACTTGTTTCCAACTGAGTATCAGTAATTGCTGAAATCTATAGGAGGCAGTGAAATTAACAATAATGCTGAGACATTCAACCAGATCTCTTCATGCTTTCGATGCTAGCCACAATCTCGACAGTATTTGGATGTGGAGTGATGCCTGCAGGTCAAGGTACTGAACAGCAGTTGCTATGATATTAGAAATCTTTCCGATCTCAGGTTAAAGTTCATTAACACTAATCAAACTGAATATATATCTAACACTTTATGAACTCCCTTGTCCAATTCGAATCTTTTGAGAATGATTTCGAATACTGAATATGTAAGAATATGAGACCTAGAAACTCTGCTCGTCAAAATTATTAATTACATATCTTTGTGTCTTTGATCTCCACCGCAAAAAACTAGTAGATTTTGTTGCAGCAGAGTACTAGGAGATTTACTGTCAGTGGCTTCGCTTTGCCGGTTCCCATGGCTTACTCTTCTGAGACCAGTGTTCTTACTCGGGTCCCTGGCATAGCATCTAGCAAGGATGGAGCTCAGGCATTCGTCAGACGTCTTGTGATGCAAACAGTGAGTTTGCTACTCATATAGTCACGAACAAAATCAACTATGGGCAACTGGTTTAAGCAATTCAAAAAAGATATATTGATCTCGAAGGCATGCCTCGTTCTGGCCGGCTATTTTTTTGAATGAAAGTAACCTACATGCCGCTTCGGATGCTGAGGCTTCATCGATCATTCGTATTTGGCTGGAGCTTGGTGTTTCGCAACGGACAGTTATCGAAAAGTTCCACCAATTTGACTTCGTCCGACAAGAAGCCTCCCCAGGACCTGCATGAGCTTATCCGATTATGTCTGCTTTCGATCAATGTAACATTTTTCGAATGGCCGTCGCCTAGCGACATTTAATGAAGTTGAAAGGCAAGTCAAGAGTTTTTCGACTCAAAGGAGCCGGAATAGTGCTCCGAGCAGATCCGAATTCTTGCAGAGCGATGTGAGAAAGTAGTGGAACATTTGTGGTTTATATTTTATACCTTAAGATCACGTGTATCACCCAAGTTCGTGGTTGTCTCGTTGAGCACAGATCTTTCATTGGAAATTTAGTAGTCATTTGTAGCCAAAAGTATTCGGTTTTGACGGTATTGACTGTTTTCGAAAACACGATTTAGTGATATGTAACAACGCAGAAAAATTTACGTTTCTTCTTTATAGTGTTTGGTGTAATTTGCACCGAGTGTTTACTTGGTCTTTTCACCGAGCAAAATTTTTCACTAAAGCTCTAGTAGTCACTCGATGGCATTAAAATCGCTGTTCTAGATATAATTTTTAATCTCGATTTAATTACTAGTCAGAGCTACTCACTGCGCTGTATCAACGACGAAAAATATTACGTTTCGCCTTCGAAGTGCATTGCATGCTTTGCTGCCGTTTATGCCTGGCTTTACAGTTGAGTTTTGATGATCATTCGATTGCTCAACAAGTGCGAACTCTTTAAGCGACTTTTTTCTAAAGTGATTTCTCAAAGCTCTGTAGCAATTGAAGCATGATTACGTCTCACACTCTATGTAATCAGCTCGTTATTTAACTTCGCAATGAGTGTATTGGCACTTGTGTAATGAAATTCGTACAGCGGAGACAGTTTATGATCATAAAGAATGATATGTTACTGAAGGCTTTCCAGAAAAGTCTTTTCAGCAAAAACGATGCCCACGTGTTCTGAAAATATCCCCTTTCAAATACGAAATCCACCTTAATGAAAAAACTATGCATCCTCATTTTTACTTCTCATTTTTGACGATATCTATAAGTGTGAAAAAAAAACGTTTCATTCAATGTATAACTTTTTTAAGAAACCTATGTGCTGTGACTCTTAATACGCAGTACTACAAATTACTGAAAAATATTTAGAAGCACGAATCTGTTTTGAAGATTTATGGTACTATATCCTTATCCGCATCCATATTCAACGTACTTTTATCCTTCCTGACGTTTTAATAATCATTCAACAGTTCGAATCTTAAGAATTTGAACGATGCGTTCAATTTTTGAAAAGGTTCTTTATATTATGCACCAATAGTATAAAATAAATTTTTTTCGCACTCAAGTGGCTTATCATTCAAACTTTGAACATCCATTTGATAACACAAATCGCAGTGATTTCGATTATATTCTAAGTTTTTAATAAGGATTTCATATCACGCTATTACACTCAACTGTATTCAGATTCTAACTCGGTGCCGCGTTGAGCTTAAGAAAGGTATTTCTTCAGGTTTTTCGAGTTCTTGAGCTCCAAGCTCGTAGAGCACTCCTACCTGATGCTGTAATCTCGGCCATCTTGAGTCAACTTGCTGTGAACATCACTTACGAACCATTACTATGTCTGGCAGCTTCTCTCGGTCTAGCGGATAATGATGCTCCGCGTGGGTGTTTGATTTTGAATGTCCTGCTGAAAGATAGCTGAAATATAACTTGAAAGAGCGAAACCGCATTTATAACTGGCCAAGAATGTGAAATATTAGATAATTATTGGAAAACGCTTTTGAAATGAGAACTACTATGTTGGTTCTAAACAAAAACCTTCGACATCAACAAGGCTTTTTAACAGATTTTCTCATTTCTTATTTTCGTGCAAATGCTATAGCAGTCAGTGTGTCTGCTTCGAAGGATTTCCAAATAGCAATCAATGCTCTCAAATATTCTTAGCTTTTACAGTTTTCCATGATCATTTGAGGATATGCCTTTTAAGACTTAAATTCTCTTTCAGCCGGCGAGGATATGAAGAGCTGTGTCATCATCGATAACGCAGTGACGGGAATCTGCAGTAGAAGGGGAGGGGTTCTGGGGGCAGATCGTTCAGGTGCAGGACCAGACGCGACAATTACGCCTGTTGCTGCCAAACACACGTCAATCTCTGGAACTCTTTCGGTTATGAATGACAATATCTCATATGTAACTTTTTTCTGTTGAGAAAAAATTCTGCTTAGACCACAAACTTTGTCATGGCGAGTTGGTCGAAGACGATGTGGCAAGATGTAATGAACAGAGGGCTTCGAATGTTGGCATCGACTCCACTTGGGCCGCTTTTCATTTCGGCATCCTCCACTGTCGACGGCAACTGAAACTGAGCTATGATGTGCTCAAAACAATCATTTTTACTCAATCACATTTGTTGCGCCATCAGAGCAAAATAAACTGGCAGTCTACATGATTTTTGATTACTCAGTATATGCATATGACATACAAGTGTGCAAATAATGAGCTTCGTTTTAGTGCTTATTTCAATAAGTAACTGACAATTGTGAAAATCTAGGGAAAAAGCTCTCTTCGCTACTAGTTCAAAAAATGCTTCAATGGCTGTCTTACTTCTATCCACAAAGTAATTATTTAGAGAAGAGTCATAAGGTTTAGAACAATAAGAAATAAAGGTAAATAACCAAGATGAGATCTCTCAGAAGTCAAATGGAAAAAGTGACTACAAATAAATAGAAGTGAATAACTTCGAGGTTCGACAGTAGAACTAAAATGAGCACGTCCGAAAATCAGGGAGGATCGTTTAATAAATTCTTATATACTATTATCTTGTCTGAGGGGCCACTGATAGGGAGCGGCGCAACGCTGATCTCTCGCGCTGCAGTTGACGTGGTTGATCTGCCAAGTGCGCAATTTCTAATTCAGAGTTTTGCCTTAAGTAAAGGCGATTTTGTGATCACTAAGTGGTGGAATACCTGAAGAGCCTTCACTAAGGTTATTTGCAGTTGGTCATGACGGAAACAATGAATTTTTGTCAAAAACAAAAATAAGTGCCGCACATTGTTTGCTTTATGTCACTTCATCGATGATTAGAAACAACTTCAATATTAGTGTACTCAATAGTTGGGACTTTTAATTGATTGAAGAACTTCTTTGTAATGCCTTTTAAGTAATATGATGGAGAAATAATAGAGAAAATCTGACAACATGTTTTGAGTCTTTTATGAGGTCTGCTACGGAACTTATTCTGTAGCAGACACCCTTCCAGCCGTTATTCACCATTCCAAGCTCAGAATCGGCTGAGTCCAAAGATAAAGTGCTATTATCGTGATTGGAAGGGTGAAACAGCAGCTGTCTGGTACAGTGTAAGTGCAACACCAGTAAAAGGCTCAAAAATGATATGAGATTATCAAATTATTATAGTTCTGAGCGAGGTCTATAAATCAGTCGAATAAAGAGGTCTGATTCACTTTGCCAGCCACGAGCTCGACTGTTCGTCACTGCATTGTCGAGGGATTTTACCACCTGACTTGCACTAATTTGTTATTCGGCGTCAATTTATATGTGAGGGCATAACTCCTCGCCATGTAACGGCTGAACAAAAAGGTAGAGTGCCACTGATGAGCCTCGAAGGGCGAAACAGCACTGTCTGGTACTGCATAAATGCCGTACCAGACCTTATAGAAGGCTAAAAGTATGATGTCAGATCATCAGATCATCGTTGTTTCAGAGCGACGTCTATGAAATCAATCGAATAATGAAGTAGAGAAACTGATGGACCAGGCTTTGGTAAAGATAAGCGGTAATGGAAATAGGTCAGTGTTTCTACCAAAATACTCTATTTCAAGGGGTAGAACCAAATTCTTACGAAAAGGTTATACCCTCAAATATAATGCTGCACTTCAAAAATAAGACATTGCGGCATAAAACTTTTAGTCCTAAGGTGTCCGACTTCATATGCAAGCTCAAAATTTATCGTAATGATTGGAAATCAAAAATCGTGAACTGTGCATGGCTCAAAAATATTCACTAGGCATATTGAACTTTGCGCGTGGTCTCAGGAAGCAATCAAATTGGATGAAATGAACTGTGTGTCAAAAATGAGCTTGTACACTGCATGCGATGCCTCTCTTCAGAAACTGTTAGTAAATTTTAGATCGTTAATGCTTTTTACAACTTGTGGCTTATATGAAACTACAGAGCAGACTTTATTTTGTCGTTTTTTAGGTTATCACTGTTAACTTTCCAGCTATGGTTCACATTGAACTACTCATTGCTGCAATCCCTGTCTCTGCTTGGGCACTCTACTTTTTAGTATTTACTTAACTTGAGTTCGACTTGATTTTTCTTAAATCTCTTCCAGTTTGAACTTGTCCAAATAACGTCAATGGGGCACTTGCGGATGGTCAAAGGCCCATTACTAAGAAGAGACTTTCTTGCCCGCGCAACTGGCTCCCATGTGTGCCCTCCTCCACTTCCACAATAAAGCTTCAAAAACAAAAATCAAAAGAAGTGTGAAAATTATTCTCGAAATGATGCAGTTTAGACAGTTCTTTATAACCTAGCGAGGGGTATGGGTGGATATTCAGTATTGAACATTTATAATATTTTGAACAGTAGTACAACAGGTTTTCTTTGAAATTACAGGAATGTCTTAAAATAGAAGAAAATGGACTTAAGGCATTCAGACTGGAGCATTTGAAGTCAAGGATGTTTTTTCGATCTAGAATACCACAGCATTTTCTGAGATCGGTAGTATTCAATGTATTATGTGATGGTATGAGAGGTTTTGAACAGTGAAAGTAAATTAGTGTACAGATTTTTTTATCTATCAGAGTTATCTTTTTCAACGAAAGAAGGTCTTCCCTCAATGATTCATCGATCTTTGCAGTCAAAGAGATGGAGTTGCCGCCTCATTGCCGAAAACACGGTGATGGATATTTACACTTTAATAATAATAACGCCTTGAAAGCATGTACTCTACCGGACACATTGATGATATAGTGGATGTTAATAGCACACATTCAACAATCTTGGGGACTTTTTCGGTTTTCACATCTTCTTCTCATATGAATTTGTTTCATGAGGGAAAAAAGTTTCTTAAGTCTACTAACATTGTCTTAGATAATTAGTCGAATGTGACGTGACAAGGTGTAATGAGCAGTTCATTAACCGTTCGAATGTTATCATCGCGCTCATTTGAATCGCAATTTTTTTCGACAACTAGCATCGGCGGAAGCTTAAGCCGAATTGTGATGTACTCAAGATGAACATTTTTATCTAACAGGCATTCACTTCAGTGTGGTCATACAGCATCAATATTTTTTGGTTAATAAAACGTAGTTTAAAGGTTGTTAGATAAACCATGCTTAGTGTCAAAATCAGTGCTTTTCTTATCAAGCTATCGAATTATTACATAAACGTCTACTAAAAAGCAAATGTCATATAGCAACTGGATATATGCTCCCCTCCGCAGCATGCTGTTTTCGTTGAAAAAGAAAGCTATTGACACATGGATGTTTGTTTTTATCAAGAAATACTTTAATGAAAATGTTTTCTGAAGTTTGGCATAGCTTAATGATGACAGTCCTATTTATATGCTGCCTAGGTCAGATTAGAAGATCAAACGGAAGAAAGGGCGCGAGATCTCGCGTGATGGTGACGCACTCGTCCTTCCGATTCATTTCGGGGTTTTGGGCGTTTATCCAAAATGCCTCAAGAGTCTTGCGCGTGGACGTTTTTGATTCCTGCGCCAAGATTGTGACAGTCACATCAAAATCCTTGTTCTTGTGTTTTTGTGCCCTATGTAAACCTAAAGGTTTGGTTATATCTATTTTAGATTTACTCTCTAGATGTTCTTTTATGCGGAAGAAAAGTGGTCTACCCGTTTCGCCTATATATTCTTCCCCGCATGTTTTACATGTTAGTAAATAAATTGTGCCCGATCTCATACAATCTCCCTCTTTTCCGTTAGGGCAGATCATGCAGTTTTTTGGTGTTGCACAATCGATCATAGAGTCTATTGCGGATCAGCTGATGGCGTAGGGTGGGAGGTGGGGTTTCGATAATTACCACGGAATTTTCAAGACCGCATCTTTTTAGGCACCTTCTAACCGCGCTACTAATCTCGTTTGATATAAATGGTAATTTAAAGGGGACTCTATTCAGGTGCGTAGTATTGTTCTTTTGTGACCTAATTCCACTTTTTGAATATTCCCTAGTGGCAAAATGTTTTGTAGCCGTTGGAAATGGCGATCTTTCGTGCCAAGTCTAATGATTCGTTCCTTTCCTCATCTCCTGTGCACACACTTTTAGCTGTTCGAAACATGTTTTTAATTAGCGATTTTTTCATGTGTGAAGGATGAGAGGAGAGGTAATTGACCAAAATGTTCTTGTTACTTGGTTTTCGATACCACTTTGTACTATAGCCACTATCCAAAAGCTAGTGTTGAACGGACAGTCAGAGCATATCAGATTTACGAGAGAAAGTCCAAACGGGGGCTGGCTTCCATTCCTAAACACCCAGGTAAAGCTTTTGAATAGTGGCTATAGTACAAAGTGGTATCGAAAACCAAGTAACAAGAACATTTTGGTCAATTACCTCTCCTCTCATCCTTCACACATGAAAAAAATCGCTAATTAAAAACATGTTTCGAACAGCTAAAAGTGTGTGCACAGGAGATGAGGAAAGGAACGAATCATTAGACTTGGCACGAAAGATCGCCATTTCCAACGGCTACAAAACATTTGCCACTAGGGAATATTCAAAAAGTGGAATTAGGTCACAAAAGAACAATACTCCGCACCTGAATAGAGTCCCCTTTGAATTACCATTTATATCAAACGAGATTAGTAGCGCGGTTAAGAAGGTGCCTAAAAAGATGCGGTCTTGAAAATTCCGTGGTAATTATCGAAACCCCCACCTCCCACCCTACGCCATCAGCTGATCCGCAATAGACTCTATGATCGATTGTGCAACACCAACAACTGTATAATCTGCCCCAACGGAAAAGAGGGAGATTGTATGAGATCGGGCACAATTTATTTGCTAACATGCAAAACATGCGGGGAAGAATATATAGGCGAAACGGGAAGACCACTTTTCATCCGCATAAAAGAACATCTAGAGAGTAAATCTAAAATAGATATAACCAAACCTTTAGGTTTACATAGGGCACAAAAACGTTAAAGTTTATGAACGCTAATCGAAATGAATATATGCCTAACATTTCATGAACTGTCTTCTTCAATCCGAATCTTTTAGAAATGATTTAATTCAAATAGTTAGGAATATGGGCTTAGAAACTTATTCATCACAGTTTTAGTCACTACAATATCTTCAGTTTTTGAGTTTTACACTACAAAAACTACTAAATTTTGCTGCAGCTCGTGCTAGAAGCTTTATGTCAGCGGCTTCACATTGCCAGTTGCCATGTCGTACTCTTCTGAGACCGATTTTCTGTCGAGTACCCCTGGCATAGCATTAGCAAGGAGAGAGCTCAGGGATTTGTCAAACGTCTTATATTGCAAACAGCAGGTTTGCTACCCATATAGTCAAGTGCTTTTACCTTCTTCCTCAAATATGGAAGAGCTCGGGAAGTAAGCACTAATTTTCCGGTAATGGTAGGTTCCCAGAATACTGAGTTAAGCGGAAGGTTGTGGGAAATTTTTGAAACTTTCATTTTCTGACCTTTTTTGTCTCGTTATCATTCATAATTTTGTGTACACTTATCTGGTTCATCAGTTTTAGTTCTAAAATGTTCTTGAACAGTATAATTTGCGTTGGTTGATCCGCCATTGTTGGTGAGAAGGCTTAGCGATTTTAAAAGTATTGGTGAGATTAACGAGGGTGAAAGTGATGATACGGCGACAAAATCAACGGTGGATAATTGGTTCAAGCGATTCAGAAAAGGCAATTTTGATCTTGAGGACATGCCTCGTTTTTGCCGGCCACTCCTCGTGAATGGAAGTAACCTGCAGGGCACTTCGCATGCTGAGCCTTCATCGATCTTTGGTAGTTTATCTGGAGAGCTTGGCATTTCGCAACGGGCCATCCACATCACCATCTTGACTTTGCCAACAAGAAGCCTCGCCCAAGATCTGCATGAGCTCATCCGATTATGGCTTCTTTGAATCAATGCAACACCTTTCGAATGGTCGTCGACTGTCATCATTTACTGAAGTTAAAGAACCATATCAAGAGTTTTACGATTCAAAACAACCGAATGGTGCTTTGAGCAGGTCCACATTTTTTGCGGAACAATCACAGAAGGTCGTGAACAATAATGGTCGATACTATAACCTTTCCGTGACCACGTATACCACTTATGTTCGTGGTTTCTTCGTCGAGCACAGATTTTTATTAAATTTAGTAGTCAATCAGTGACTGATCAAATAGCGGAATTGTTGGCATGCTTGGTTTTTGAAAGCGTTTTCCAAGTGAATTGTAAAAGAAGAGAAAATTACGTTTTCTTTTTTAGTTTGCAATGTAATTTGCACTGATTTTGGCTTTCCGATTTGATTCCTGATCGGAGCTTTTAAACTGCGCCGTCAGTACCGACGAGCAGAAATCACCTTGCTCCTTCGGAAAGCATTGCATGCTTCGCTATCAGTTATGCCTAATTTTACAGAGAAGTTATGACAATCGTTCCATAGTCTAAAAAGTGTAAGTTCTAAAAACTCTTTTGTTTTTGAAGTAATTTTTATTGCGTTGTAGAAAGGGATCAACATCACGTTTCACACTCTGAGTAATTTGCTCGTCGTTTGAACATTACAGTGTGTGTAATGGCACTTGTATAGTAGAATTCGTACGCTGAAGGACAATTTATGATCAAGAAGAAATATATGTTGATGAAGGCCTTCTGCAAAAGTCTTTCTTTAGAAAAAAATGCCCACGTGTCCTGAAAATTTCTAATTTTCACTACGAAAGCCACATCAATGAGAAAACAACACATCGCTTTTTACGTCTTATTTTTGGCCGATTTGTGGAAAAGTGAAAAAAACACACCTTATTCAATGTATGACTTCAAAGAAGCTTATGTGCAGTGACTATTTCAGTGCGACAAAGTACTAAGAATAATTGAAAATGAACAAATCTCTGTTATAAAAGGCTTGAGGTACTTTTTTCTTATCCTCACCCACATTCAAAAAAGATTTTCCTCTTTCTTAGACGTTTTAAAGATTACTCAATAACTTAAATTTCGACAACTTTGAAGGCATATTGTTTTCTGACATGTTTTGCACATTATGCAGCATTAGCAAAAAACGAAATTTTTTCCCACACTCAAGTATCTTGCGCTAGACATGGCTCTTCATCAGATTTACAAGAACATTCCATAACAGAGATTTCACAGATTTTAATAATGTGCTTTGTTTTCAAGAAGAATTTTGTATTACGTTGTTTCACCTAAATGAACACTGAGTTTTGCACTCCGCGCCATGTCGATCGCGTAACGCAACATATGTGGCCTGCGATGCGCGCCGAATGCGAAACAAAGTATTCTTCCGACTGTAAAGGCGCATTTAAGAGTTTCACCAATACTTAAGAGAATTGATGCTGAGCAAAAATAAAACCTCGGAAGAGAGTCGAACCCGCGTTTCATCCATACCGAGGGCGCGTGCTATTACTGCACCACCGAGACACATTTGCGACTCTACTCATTCTTCAGTATCTCTATGATAGCTGTTAGCCACCAATCTTTAACAGTATGATCGGATATGCGATTTCACTTCATAAACTCAGTTAAGGTGACAGCCATTATGATAAGTAATACTCGAAATCTAGTGTTTTGCTGCTCACCACTCAATCTCTCCTAGATACTTGAAAAAATATTATAACACTGCGAAAAGGCAGTGAAAACACTAAAGATTACGAGTATTACTTATCGCAATGGCTGTCACCTCAACTTGGTTTATGAAGCAATATCGCATATCCTACCAGACCTTTGAAGTTTGGTAGCTGACAGCTATTATACAGATGTTGAAGAGTGAGTGATGGTGCAAATGTACCTCTGATGTGTAGTGGTAGCAATCGTCCCTATGTGGATGAAACAAGGCTCGACTCCCGTATGAGGTCGTGTTTTTGCTTACCACTCAATTCTCTTAAGTATATTTGTGACATCATAACACTGCGAAAAGGCACTAAAAACACTATAAGTTCCGAGCACTAAAGAGTCCTTTCCAGAAACCAAGCATTTTGTCGAAATTTCTGAGATTTGTGCTGTCTGATGGTTATAAAAAGTGTGAGAGAAAAGCTGTGTTCAGAGAAAAGTGCATGAATGTGACACAGTTTTATTCTTATTGTTATAGTGCGCTGAGAAATTTCTTTTGAAGAAGCAAGCATGCCATTAGGACTCATGGGATTAAAACTATCGATTAGATATTGAAAGATGACAGCTTGATGTCAGTTTTGTGAAATATATCTACATATAGGTGCAAGGTAGGTTCGCCGCACGTTCAGTGCAATCCTGATATCAGTGCTGCAATGGAATAAAAAGTTTTTTTGGATAACCAAAACACTGTTAGCTTTTTAGTGATAACTGCACTTGATAATTTATAAATCTTTTGAGAAAAAGCCTTGCTCAGCGAAAAATGCTTAAATGTTAAGAGCGTATTATTTTTTATGTTACAGGGTTATATAAAGGCCAAAAAAAAAAACATGCCGTTCAAACTTTTTTCTTTTTCTTTTTTGAGAAGAATTCTTGAGATTTCAGCTACGGAATGATTGCTTAGACGTTGGAAGGAGCAAAAAACACGCTTTTTTGGATTAAGGTGCGAGTAGGAGAAAAACACTAGACTTAGTTATGGTAAGAGTTATCGAAGACTTGGCTTCGCATGTACTGTGCATCATTCCTTTGACAGATTGTTCATTGTTTTCCAAGTTTCAATCACTATTATAACTTCTTGAGCATTAAGTGTAATGGATATTAAACAGGAAGAAATGATAGTATCGCTATATTCCTTATACAAATTATTGCGATTGACTAAATGCCAATATCTCTGCGATTACGTATTAAGAGAGCTTTCACTTGAACATAAACGTTATATCTGCATCAAAAGCATACTAGTGCCCAAAGGAATTTAAGGTATCGAAACCACGATAAATCTTAGATTTCTTTCTTAAACGGGGAAAATACCTAAATTAAATAACAAATCGCACATCGGTGCGATTTGCAGTGCGCCTGGCGATGAGAATTGGTAGTCCTTTGAAGCCAAAGAATAGCTGATGTGTTGTTTTTGTTACTTTTGTTGCTATTTGCGCATAAAAGCAAAGCTAACGAGAATTTTCCTAAATTTTTGTTGATCTCTATGAGTGTGGCATGCATAATATGACTTGATTTGGTTGTAAACAGCTTTGAGTAAACTTTCGGAACCGGTCCTTTTTAGATTTTTGATGTTCTCGAATTCCAAACTCGTAGAGCACTCTTGCCTGATGCTGTATTTTGGCCATTCTATGTCAGCTTACTGTGAACATCACTTGCGAACCACTGTTATGTCTGGCAGCTTCTGTCGGTCTAGCGGACTCTGCTGCACGTGGGTGTTTAATATTAGAAGCCCTGTAGAAGCTATGAAGAACTAAGACATTGAAAAAGCGAAAACGCATCTTTTATATTCCAAAAGAGTGAATTTTCAAATAATTAATGGAAAACGCTTTGAAATGAGAAGAGACCTATCATGATGGTCCTTAAGTAAATACCTTCGAAAGCAGGAATGCTTTTCAAAGGAAGGGAAGTAAACATTAGTGTTTAAAGCTTTCCATTGCTATCGAAAGACATGTCTTCTAAGACTCATACTTTCTCGCAGCCGGCATTGATATGAGGAGCTGTATCATCATCGGTAACACAGTGACGAGAATCTGCATTAGACCGGCGGTGGGGGCGCTGGCCGGACCATGTACAAATTCAGGCGTGACAATAGCGCCTGTTGCCCCGCGGCTCACACGTCAATCCCCGGAACTCTATCGGTTTGAATGGCATTTTTCAAATTCACCTTCGCTTTGTAAGAAAAAGTACTGCTTAGACCACGAACATTGTCATGGCAAACTGGTCTAAAGATGTGATGAACGGAGCGCTTCGAATGTTAGCATCAGGTCTTGGGCCACACTTCTTCTCAGCATCGGCCACTGTCAACGGCAACTGAAAATGAACTAAAATGTGCTCAAGACAAACATCTTCACTTGATCTTATTTGTTGCCGCATCAAAGCAAAAATAAGCTGGCATTCTGAGTGATTATTGATTACTCAGTGTATCACCTGTATCACCTGTCGTTCCGTTGATCGTCGAGTGACTCGAGCGGGTACCAGCAACTCCTCCATTTTTCCCTGTCGCGTGCAAGAGTAGCCCAGTGGGTCCTCCTTGCTCTAGGAATTCGCTGAGCATCATATCTTTCTTCCATCGCTTTCGTGAAGAAATCGGACCAACGGGTCAGTGGTCTTCCTTTAGAGCGCTTGACATCCCGAGGAATCCAGTCGGTAACGGCTCTCATCCATCGGTTGTCGTTGAAGCGCATCACGTGTCCGGCCCACCTTATTTTCGATATCCTGGCGTGTAGAAACGGCGTCTCTGATTTTCGATCGTTGACGTAGGTCGGAAGTTCGGATCCTTTGTCTCATTTGCGAAATACGAGATACTCCTAGCATCGACCTTTCGACTGCGCGTTCGATAACGGCAAGTGATCTTTCATCCTGCTTACGTAGCGACCAGGTTTCTGCTGCATACGTTAGGGCAGGGATAATTGTCGAGTCGAAAAGGTGGGCACGGAGTCGGATGTTCTTTGTCCTCTTCACTACATCTTCGATGCTCTTAAACGTTCCCCAAGCCGCTCGTTTCCTTCCTGCTCAACTCTGGGGCTAGGTCGTTCATCATGTTGATTTCACGACCTAGATAGATGTAACTGGAGCATTCGGAAATTGTCGTTCCGTTGAGCGTGAATGGGGCATTCAAAACCCATCCGTTACTCATGCACATCGTTTTCGTTAGATTCAGTTGAAGACCGATCTTTCCACAGGCGTTATCGAAATCAGTCAACATTCGATTCCGCTTGGCTGATGTTTGGTGTTATGAGAACGATATCGTCAGCAAAGCGAAGATGGTTTAATTGTCGACCGTCAATTTTCACTCCCATTTCGTCCCATTCTAATGTTCGCATGACGTTTTGTAGGGTAGCAGTGAATAGTTTTGGCGATATTGTATCGCCTTGTCGAACCCCTCTTCTTACGTCAATGGTGATATTGTTGTAGAATGGAGATATTCTGGTCGTGAAATCTTTATAAAGCTCACGAAGGATCATTATGTACCGAGTAGGGACGCCCTGGTTATCCAGAGCCTCTATAACCGCTTCTGTTTCCACTGAATCAAAGGCTTTTTTCAGATCGATAAAAGTGAGACAGAGTGGTTGTTTGTACTCTCGCGAAACTTCAATGAGTATTGTGATCGTGTGGATGTGGTCCATGGTACTAAATCCTTTTCTGAACCCTGCTTGTTCGCATGGCTGTCCTTCGTCCAGTGTTCTGTCAATCCTGTTCAGGATGACTCGAGTAAAGAGTTTATAGACAACGGACAGCAAGCAGATTAGGCGATAATTGCCTATGTCGTGAAGGTCTCCCTTTTTGAACAACAATACGGTCTTGCTGGTTTTCCATTGAATAGGGACCTTGCATTCTGACAGGTAGCGAGTGAAGAGCCGAGCCAGGGTGTTGATGAGAACTGGCGGCAGGTTCTTCAGGTGTTCTGGTCTAATCCTGTCTGGACCGGGTGTTGTTCTGTTTTTCACCGACGATATAGCATGTCGGATTTCGGAAGGAAGGACTGGTGGAACGACATATTCGTCCTCTTTCAATTTATATGACGGTAAGAGAACATGGCTAGCGAAGAGATCCGAGTAGTACTGGTGGATGATTTTCTCCATAGCCCTTCTGGAAGCTGTAAGTGTCCCGTCAGGGTATCGGAGTGCAATCATCTTGGTCTTATAGTTGGCGAAGCCTCGCTGGGCATTTGCGAATGCTCTTCCCAGCTTCTGCAGCTTCTGCCATAACTGCTGCTCTTCTCTCTTTAAGGTCTTCTTTTATCGCTTCTCTGCATCGTTTCGCAAGTTCGGACGTAAGGTTTCGGTTGCCTGCGGCTCGTGCGATTCCACGTTGACGTATCAGCTCGAGTGTCTGCGGAGACAAGCGTCTCTTCGTGACCTTAGGACTTTCGACTTTTTTAGCGCCAACGTGAAGATATTCAACTAGTCGATCGTATTCTTCGTCGATGTTGTCGACAACGGTATCTTCCCAAGAGCCAACTAATGATTTGAATACATCCCAGTTTATGGTAGTTCTGGGACTTCGTTGTTTGAATTTAGCGGCTTTCTCTCCTCTCCTCGAAAATCGGAACGTTGCGTGAAGGAGGCGATGGTCTGATCCCGCGTAGAATTTGGGAACAACAGCGACGTCGGTCAGGCAGAACCTTCGATTTACTATGATGTGATCTATTTCGTTATGGTGCTCTCGACTGAGAGACTCCCACGTCCATCGCTGAAAAGCATGCTTTTGGAACTGCGAGTTACCATGGATGGTGTGGGTCGGCATGATAAACTCAGATAGCCTCTCACCTTGTTCATTACATTCTAGTCCGTGGGTCCCTATGTGCAGTTCTTCAGACGTTCTTATAGGTCCAATTTTTGCGTTAAAATCTCCGACAATGACCTTGAAGAATGTATGATCTTCTCTGAAGAATTTTTCGAGGTCCATATAGAACGCTTCGACTTCGTCTTCATCATAGCTTGATGTTGGTAGCGTAAGCAACGAAGATGGTCAAAGCCGGCATAGAACCACATCGTTTCAACCGTAATCGTCCGATGCGAGTTGTTAGTTGTTCGAACGAATCAATGTTCACGGTCAAATTCGATTTGACGAGGACGCCAACGCCACCGACACCTCTGCGATCGCATGTTCTAAGGAACAGTTCTTCTCCGGTGTCATAGACAGCGTGAAAAGGATGGCGCCTTCTCGTCTCAGCCAGGCCAATGATGTCGTACCTTATTCTTCTTGCTTGAATCAACAGATCTTCTACAGCGGATTGTTGAGCAAGGGTTCTTGCATTGTAGGTACAGATCGTCATTTTAGTCCGTTTCGATCTTGGCAGCCTAGTTCGGCCCTGAGATTTTAGCAGCCTCTCCGTACTCGTCCTACCTGGCGCTGCCGTACCAGGGGCTCTTTCGGGGTCAGGGGAATGAGGCCCATATTTGTTACTGTTTTTGGCATTTTTGATACCCAACGTGTAGCTTGCCAGGCTCTAAACGTGGGGGCTGGGTACTCACGAGTAGCTTGCGAGTCTTTCTCGGAGGAGCGGGAGGAGCTTATTTGTTGGAGGCGACTCCTAACCGCCTCCCATGTACTTCCCAGCCGCATGATTGCAGGCTTTTGGCCGACTTGACTCGTAGAAATAGAGTTTTTGTCAAGTCGGCACTGCAGAAGCAGGGAGCTCGTCCCCTGAATCCACCTGCGTCTCTGGGAAGCACACGGTCGCTTTTGGTTCGCGTTTTATTCCCCTATCCACCACCTGGGGACGCGCCACGTGCCCTCGCGACTAACCGGGCGGGATCCCTCAAAGAGGGAGGTCCGTGGTGATTACTCAGTGTAGGTACATGAAATACAAATGTACAATGTAATGAGCTTCGTTTCAGAGCTTACTTCAAAAGTAAGTGACAACTTGTGAATATCTAATTATGAAGAACCTCGTTTTACTACTAATTAGAGAAAAAGCTTCGATCGTTGCCTAGCTACTTTCCACGAAGTCATTAGTCAGAGAAGAATCATAAGGATGAAAACATTAAGAAATCAAAATATACAATATAAGACTTATTGGAAAGAATTGGAAATAGCGACTTCAAGTGAGTAGAAGTGAATAAATGGATGGTGAAAAAAATTAAGTAAAATGAAGACGTCCGATAATTAGAAGGATCGTTCAATGAATTCTTGTATACTATAACCTTTTACGGACGGCCACTACTAAGATGCGGCGCAGCTGATCTCTCGAGCTGCAGTTGACGAGATCGGTCCGCTAACGGAGTGTGTAATCTCCATTAAAGAGTTGTGTCATAAGTAAAGACGGCTCTGTGATAAGTAAGTGGTGGAATACCAGAAGAGAATTCACTAGGGTTATTTGCAATTGAACATGCCAGAAACATTGAACTGTTTGTCAAAAGTGATACTGCACAAAGCTTGCCATGTCACTTCACTGATAATTTGAATCAACTCTTGAATATTAGTGTTTTTAATAGGTAAGACTTTCATATGTTTGTAAGAGTTCGTTTTAATGCCTAATGAGTAATATGGGGAAAAAAGAGTGGACAAAAGCTGACAACACATAATGAGCCTTCTATGAGATCTGTTACGCCACTTACACAGTAAGAGACAGCTGTTTTCACCATCCCAGGCTCAGGGTCGGCTGAACTGAAAATATCGCGTTACTGATGAGTATGGATGGGTGCAGCTGTCTAGAGGCCTCATAAAAGGCTCAAAAGATGATATCAGATTGCCAAAATGTTATTGTTCTAGACAATGTTCATTAAATCGGTCGAATGAAGAAGTATGATTCATTTTGCCAGTACCGAGTTCGACTATTGGTCACTGCAATGTCGGAAGATTTGATCGCCTGACTTGCAATGATTTATTATTCTGCGTCAATTTCTTCGCATATAGGGCATATCCCACTGCAAGGGATCGGTTGAACCCGAAGGGTACCGTGTGCTAGTGATGAGGCTGGAAAGGGCGGAACAGCACCCACCTAGTAATATAAAAGTGCTGTACGAGGCCCGTGAAAGGCTCAAAACATGTCATTAGGTTGCCAGATTTAATTACTTTGAGCAAGATTTATAAAAGCAATCGAATGGAAGTACAGAAAATGATAAAAAGGCTTCGTAAAGCTAATGCTAGTAGGGACAGCATCAGTGCGTTCAACACAATCCTTCATTCTAGGAGGAAGAACCGAATTTTTGTGAAAGGCTTATACTTCTCTAATATCATGGTGTACTTCTGAAATGAATTTTTGCTAGGGATATGACATGTTTTGAGCCGATAAGTCTAATGCTATGCAGACGGCTGTTTCGTCTTATTGGGACTGATCAGTAGCACCCTTTCTCGGTTCAGCCGATCCCCTGAGGCTAAATAATCCTCCATGAAAGAATCGACGCCGAATAATAAATCACCCTAGATCAGGCGCCCGTGTAGCACTACACCTAACTGCTCAAAACATGCTATACCTTATCAGGTCATACCAGTTAAGCGGGGTCTATAAAAAAGTGTCGATAGTAAAGGTATGATTCATTGTAAAAAGCAGCAAACTCGACTGCCGATTACCAAAATGTCAGGTAAAGACATCACCTCACTTGGGGTAATTTACTGCCTTGCGTCGATTCCTTTATGAAGGATTATTAACTTCAGGAGATTGGCGAAACTTATGGAGGATGATACTGATGGGTCCCAATATGGCGAAACAGGCGTCTGTATGCCACTAGACCTTTCAGCTCAAAATATATCATATCCTTATCAGCTTATGTCATTTTGAGCGGGTCCATGAATAAGCGGTAGAAGAAGAGGTATAAACTTCTACGACATACAATTTCAGTTCCGAGATGCTCCGATTTCATACAAAACTCAAAATTTATTATAGTGATTGAAAACAAAATTCATGAACTGTGCATAGGATCAAAAATATTTAAGAGCCATATTGAAATTTGCGCGTAGTCTCAAGAAACGCTTGAAACGAATAGAAAAGGTGTATATCAAAAATGAGGCTCTAAACTGCATGGCGATGTCTCTTATCTAAAAAACTCTTGATAATTATAGATTGTTTATGTTTTTCACGAGTTGTGGCTTACATAGAAGTATAGAGCAGACTTTGTTATGTCGTTTTAGGTAACCACACTCTACTAGTCCACCTATAATCCTATTATGGATTAACGCATTCCCTGCAACCCTTGTCACTGTTTATGCGTGCTTATTTTACATGTTCTACTTATTTCCTCTTAGTTTACTATGCTCTAAAGATGATCACTTGAACCGCAATCAGTGCAAGCTTCACCAAATAATCTCAATGAAACCACATATGGATGATCAAAGGCCCATCAGTACGTACTTACTTGTCCGCGCAATTGATTACCATAGGTGTTCTCTTCCAATACCACAACTAAGTTTCAAAACCACAAGAAAAAAATTTGGAAATTCTTTGAAGTAATGCAATGACAGACAGTTTTTCATAACCTAATGACGGATGTCGGTGGGTCCTCAGTATTGAACATTCACGAAACTTTTAAACAGGTGTACAACATGTTTTCTCTAATAAATTGCAGGAAAATGTCTTAATTCAAAAGAAAACTGAACTAATGTCATTCAACCTAGAGCGTTTGAATACAAGGATATTTTTTATTTAGAATTCCACAGCTTTTTCTGAGATTGATAGTACTCAATGTTCCAGGTAATGGTATGAGAGATTCTGAACATTGGAAAGCAATTCGGCCAATTGCCAAACTCGCAATAACAACCAGAAATCTAGGATCCGATAACGTCTAATACATCATCTCAAACGCACGAAACTTATGAATTACAGAGAGAAACGTTTTTAATACTAAAGTAAAGATGGGATAAAAATAGTCTGCGCACGATAATTTTCAATAACTCTATTCTAGATAAGGTGTGGCACACGTTTATATGAGGCTTATCAAGGTCTTTCATCGCTCATTTGATTTTGAAGTCTATGTATCCATCGGTCACTTCTAGCTATGCTAAGCGAAGCTGATGTATTGTAATCACCAGTGGATTAACAGCGGCAACGCTGTTCCCGTTGAACTTTGTCTCTCTTGAATACTCACACCGAGACTCAATAAAACTGGGAAGTGTTTGTTATCTGAAAACCAAAACATAACGAAACACTGTGTAGTTTTCATTTTGTGTCTGTAGATGCTTGATCGATCACAGTGATATTAGCTTCATACAGCAATAGCACTTTAGTATTCCACTATTTTCACGGCTAGATATTGGATCACTCATGTTTTAGTTTATAAGGTAGAGTAAAAAGTTTTGGAAATCGTTCTGAAGCTCAGCTCTTATGCAAAAGCAAGAGCAAAAAACAAAATTTACTATTCTTCAAAGTGATAGATTGCTCCATAAGTCTTGACACCAAAACATTAAACAACAAATTTAGTGATCGGGAGTAAATTGAAATTGCATGCCATTCGCTTCTAGTATTTTTGAGACCATTCTCGAATTTCAATATACTGATAAGCAGCTTTTGAGCTATTCAGGTGCTCTGTTATGGGAACTCATAGAGCCCAGTACACGTGGTTTAGGTCCTAACAGCCTCATCAGTTGGCAGACCCTTCGCCTTTTTGGTCTATCTCTCTGGGCGGAACACAACCCTTATATAGAAAAGTGGCAGACGTATCATTTACAGGTTTCATTCAGCGATGATATCATGACATGGGGTAGTGTTGCACACTCAAATTGCTCCCAGCTGGTATCGTTAAACATATCATACCTTCGTTTTTGGAAGTCTTTTCTTGTAACCACCCTAAATTTCAAAAGTATTTTAGATTTTTTAATTCAAAATGAGTATATAAAATTTTTCAAAAGAGCGCACTCGACATGAACGACATGTTACTTTAAAAATAACAGACCATATTATC
>JAHQIW010006181.1:0-48103 GCA_019055375.1 Parelaphostrongylus tenuis
TTCAAAATATAAAGACGATTTGAACAAGGCGATCTTGCTCATGATTTTATGATAGGGACACTCCCGCTTCATCAATGTAAAGTGTCGAGTACACTAGTTTTACCCTGGGCTCACTGGAGTTTTCACATTGATTAGGAAAAGATTCACATTCTTATTGTGTTACAGAACTTGTCTAAACAGGCAAGCTTTAGTTTTGCTATTGAACCACGTTTACAATAGACTCAATCCAAGAAGCCGCTGTTCAAATCGTTGACCCAGTAGGCCTTCTCTCTACCTCACTCTGTAGGAGGCGATTTTCTAGCCTAATGCAACATAGTGCGTTCGTACGTTTCAACAGTCGACTGGCCATGAAGGCAAAAGTAAAGCACATCGAAACGGAAAAATGTTTTCAATCAAAGTTCATTTTTAAAATAATGTACTCTGACTACCTGACTCATTGCATTGAAGTTATATGACGAGTATTGAAAACGCAGAAGACAACAGCTTTGGAGATGGAGATAGGTAATAATACTTTGTTGCTAATTTATGAAAATATCGTGCGATACCTTCCAGATTGCTACATCCTGTCAAAGATGTTTCCGAAGAGACTCCGCTTGTCGATCCATTCAACACTTGTATTTGAGTATGAGCGGAAGATTTTTCTGCAGGCGGTGGTGTTTTGTGCGTGGCAATGTTTGCCTCACAGATCTCCATTCAACCACTCTAATCTTTCTCGGTGACGATTTGCGATAATTCTTGAAGTGCTTTCATTCTAGAACGTTTATAAAAGAAGGTATCTTCAGATTTAGAGTAGATTCAAGTATTGATAAAACTTACATAATCTGTGATGAAAAGTCCGGCAGTCAAGCTCGCTACTTAGCACAAACCTCATCAGCGAATAATTAATCGCTTAGAGCTTTACAGTCAACATAGGAGTAAATTTGGAATTTTCACGAGTTCTTCGCGACACTAAGCAATTATTCCAGTTTTATTTTAGTTCACATATTAACCACAGACTATAAAGAATATCAAAGGGTTATAGGGCGCAGTAGGAGGCGATTGCATGCCTAATTTGATAGATTAAATGGTGACAAGAGATAGCAAGATAAGACAAATCCGTCAGCTTACACTTATCGCAGTTTCCTCAGTCACACCCTCAGCCACTGTATTAAACGATATGTAACTTCAAAGTCAGAATGACGCTACATCTCCGGGCGTCTAACTGGCGATGGGAACTACTTGTTCCACTATTGTAGTAAAGGTTCTAGGCTTTAATCATAACTAACTTATCCAGATCCAATCTTCACTTGTCGAGATTCTTCAGCATTAAAAAATGACACTAGAGATAGTAGAGATATTCTTGAATTGAGCGTTCTTCGACTCGAGAACTCAAATTTGAACTCGTTGTTGGAAAACGAAGCTTGATATACATACTTCATCCACGCATATTCAAATCAAATAGTTGGATTTGTCTGTGGGTTGAACTGCACCTAGAAATCTGTCGTCGTTTCTCGCCGCTCATGTTGAATTTCAGTGGAATCTCAAGAAAGGCGGGCTAAATCGTTCCGTGGTCTTAACTGCAGCAAAAACATCGGCGGTCGTGAGGAGAAAAACCTTAGCGGCTTGTAATCAGAAAGCATCCAGGGTGATACCTGTATGCTAAAATTTTTCGATCAACCGTTCTATATCACTGTTGGAGCAACAGACTGAAAATCAAAAAAGTTCCTTTTTCTAAAATCCCACATGAGCAAACCGAATAACTCAGCGATCTTGTCGTGCTTTTCATTTGCACAGGCAGAAAAAAACCGCTTTTTGCTCTCACTTTCAAGGTACAAAAAATGCACAGAAATTTAATAGTTACTACTATCTTATCTTCTACTTTTCGAACTTACGTTTTCGTAATAGTTCGTTTCTGCTTCAGTGAAGGCCTGTAATTTTTGAAGATTCGGGATTATGAGTAGGAAGGACCCACCAAACAATGATTATCATCAACTGTCCCCACTTGTACAAGTAGAAGTGAATCTCATCTTGAAATGCAAAACAGTGACTTTAAAATTTCGCATAGTGTCTTGTCTATAATCGAAACTCGATTTCAATCTGATAACATATCTCGAGGGGTGCATGCGGCGCAGTGGTTAGAGGTGCCCTGCGTCGCACACGAGGTTACTGGTTCGATCTCGCGCCCATGGCTCACCAGCCATCCATCCCTCCGGGGTCAGTAAATTGGTACCAGACAGGTCAGTTAAAAATTGAAGTCGAATGCATGGCGCATCCCTCAGGGATTGATCAACGCCGAGAGCTTTATCCTTTATCCTTCTAACATATCTCGAGCTCATCACGAGGTGTGTTATGGCACTCATACAATGTTAGGCAGCTGTTGGGGCATTGCAGCCTCGTCAGTAGCACAGTTTCTTCCGTTTCAGGCGATCCCTCACAAGGCACAAACCTCTACTTATAGAAGAATCGACTCGAATAACAATTCACCGCAAGTTAGGTGATAGAATCCCACGACTGCAGTGACCAACAGTTGAGCTAGTGGCTGGTAAAATAAATCATACCTTTTAGTCGACTGCTATGCCGGGAATTTTATCACTTGATTTGCGTTATTCGTTATTCGGCGTCGATTCCTTTATAGGTAGGGGGTTTGCCCCCTGTAAGGGATCGGCTGAACCGAAAGGCACGGTGCTACTGACGAGGCTGCTATCTAGCATTGTATAAGGGCCATAACACACCTCATATAATAGGCTCAAGATATGCTATCAGGTTATTTTGTCTTGAGCGAGGTCTTGAAAAAGAATCAAATGAAAAAGAAATTCACTAGCTTATTGTGTATTTCGAGCAACTTAGATTACCTGATGTAAATGGGCGTTTTAGGAGACGTCTGCCATCACACCTGTACGCATTCGCTTCAAGTGACGTTCACAGCTTACAGTCAGTCGACGTCGCTTAGGTTGCTCATCTATTGAAGACCTTACCTTGCCAATGAGACTTGATAACATCTCATGGAACGCCCACACCGTGCGCTCGCCTTTTCTCGTCAAGGATCCAGTTTTGAAAGTGGCATTCAGTGGTTGTGTATTTGAAGGTGCACCGTATATTTCATTCACATTGGAAGCCAGTGACTATGAAATATGAAATATGGCTGCCACTAACTTCCTGATGAATTAAATCATTAGTGTGCACAGCATTTTACCTAAAACGGCATATTTCTTCACATCTGGCGGCCCACAAAGTTAATTCCGCGCCAGCAACTTCCCGAGTCTTCCTTTCGTCCGAGGTCCGAAAATTGGCATTAGATGCATTTGCAAGGCTAGAAAGTAGTCTAGATAGGTCGCTAGCCAAAATCAGCCCCTGTATAGGAATATATGGAATAGCGTTTACGCTGCTTGATGAAATCAGAGTATTGCCCATCCCTCACAGATTGATCAATATGGTAGCTTCATCCATTATTCTTTATCTATCTAACATCCCCTGAATAACCGATTTCTCAACAAAATCAATTCGATCTTCATGAGTTGCAAGTTTTACGTTGTGGTGGAATCGTGTTCAAACGAAGAGTAGTCTATTCAGGTTACAGGTGGTTAGGCTCTCTGTGAATCTCAGCTTTGTTTGCACACTTGAGTCTTGGACAAGTTCATACAGTTGTTCCCGCAAATACCTCATGGTTCAGATATCGATCTCTTCTTCCACTGCTTGCTTGTGCAATAAATACAGATAAAATCTCGGAAGTGGCTGACCTGCGTTAAACGACGACTATAGGAGTGCAAAGACTATAAAGACCTAAAATATGGATGACCTCATCCGTTATTGATCCTTGTCGCAACCACTAGCCATACACGAACTCATTGCCATAGACGATTTTATGGTGACTTAAGCTTTCGAGATCGCTTAAGTTGTCGGTTTTGAATGTTCTTACTTCTACGATGTTCCAAGATGAAAGCGATTGAAATGACATGCCATTTTAGCTTCAGCATACTAGAGTGCTCATATGTACTACCGCATGCTAATCATGAAAACAGTGAATAAGCACATGACGTGAATGGAATCAGATGTCATGGTGAATCCAGCGCGGGTTTCTCAGAAAAAAAGGAAGGGGGCACAACAGAGTGGAACAGCGGTTGGTGATGCGGTGTATCAGGAAGCAAGATGATAAGCGAGGGAGTGGTTCGGTTCCTCAACCAACACCTTCCTTGTAATCAGTGAACGGACGTTTTGGAGAACGCCTTTGCTCGACTAACTTCGCGTCTGTAACAAGTATCATCACCACGAGCATTCTACGGTCATTATAAAGAAAAACGAAGCCCTCAAGCAGCAGTCAAAATCAAACAACACGTGAAGTACCTGAAAACCATTGTGGAGGATAATTGCAAGGAAACGAATCAAATGCAAAAAGTGCTATGGTTGACACAGTAAATTGCGACCATGGATCGTGTACATTAAGTAAGTAAAAATTCAGAAAGAGCTCTTAATGTAGTCGGAGTGAGTGAATAGAAACTTACTCAGTATTTAGAGATTCTGTCTGAACACCAGCAACTTATTGAGCAACTCTTGTAGCAGCTAGCGGCGCTTCGGAAAATGGAACGCACCTTGAAAAATAAACTAAACCGCTGTTCAAGATACGGTAAATTTTCATCTGTTCTCCTATAATCCATGGTGCCTGAGCGAATTGAGACGCTGACTCGCTGTCGATCTCTCGCAAAATCTTACTACATAAAAATTCAACTGGATTGGTCGAGAGATTTGATTTGTCTCAGGTGTGCGATTTCATGGATCTCGAATGATTTGTACTGCTAACTAACTTCTGAAATATTTAGTAATTTTTTTGTTAAGTGGTAATAGCGATACGTTTAAGTCCCAAATTTCTCGCTAGTACTCCTTTTGTATCAGTGATTTTTCTTGTTAGATATCGCTGGTCTGAAAGAACAGGACTATTACACGAATTAGAACGACATGCTTAAAAAGCATTCATTTTGAAAAGGTGCGTAGTTGCGAGAGAGTTCAAATAAGAGATAGGCAATAAAAATAACGTTATTTTGTGTTTCTTGAATTGAATTAGCTCTCAAATACCTAGGTGTTCCATTTATAAATCCCATATGCGATGAAACCGGTTCGATTACATTGCTATAGATGTTCTAAGCAATTGTCTCCTTATCGCGAGTGGCACATAGATAACAAGTGAGAGTGGTCTTAGCCCGACAAATGAACATGTATAGGCAGAATTCTCATAAAAACCAAAAGAAACGGCTTCATATCTTCCAAACATCAAAGATCTGCACATCCAGCTGAAGGACAAAAAAAGATTAGTCCTACACTGTGTTTAAGTGCTGAAATCTGACATGAAACAAAGAATGAGCACATGACTTATAACCTAACCCATGCGTCCGTAACAAGTACTATCCATAAGGTGAATTAATTGAAAGTCAATAAATTCCAAAAACTTTCCGGTACATAATGTTAGGATTGTCTTTCATGGCTGGATAGTTTGAGCACACAATCAGCGCCACACCTTAAGTGACAAGTTACTGTAAGCGATATGATAGCGACAAAAGACGAGAAACTACCTCTATTCAGAATCGCTAGTGTTCAGAATTACAACTTGAATTCTAATAGATAACACTGCGACGATTCATTTTTACAGAGAAGAGAAGAAAAAATCAATGAAGTATGAGCTAATGAGAGTAACTGTGGTGATACGCGTGAACAGTCCATGACAACGTAAATCTGCTAGACTTAAGAAAAAGTTCTTTGGATAGACAACGCGAGAAAGAAAAGAAAACAAAGGAAAGTGTTCTAGACACGTCTCAGAGTCACATCATAGGTGTTAGGCGCTTAGCTTTGGTAACCTAGCTTTATGATTCACGTCAGTCATACAAGCCAAATCACCAAAGAGAAGAACCAAACCAGAAGCGGTACTTAGTAGGATAAAGGATAGGTGGTGCGATAGCAACTTGAGTGGCAGGAAAATCAGTAGATTGTTAAAGAAAGAACGGAAACTGATTTTAACCCTGATTAACCCACACTATGAAATACGCAGAGCACGGTGGTGGGGGCGCAAGTACAGTAGCAGATGAAGACGAGTGCCTGTGTGCCAATTACGGATGAACACACGCACCTGAATAGGCGGAGCGGACTACAGGACACGCCCACGTCAAGGTCGAACT
This sequence comes from Parelaphostrongylus tenuis, assembly GCA_019055375.1. Lineage (NCBI taxonomy): Eukaryota > Metazoa > Nematoda > Chromadorea > Rhabditida > Metastrongylidae > Parelaphostrongylus > Parelaphostrongylus tenuis. The sequence goes on from JAHQIW010006181.1 coordinate 6,141, forward strand.
GATCGCATCGTCCTGCGCATATCATCGCTGTATCGTCGCCAGAATACTGTGGATTATCGATCGGTCGGCGAATCGATAACGATAAGCAATACAGCCGGTTAGTTGAGATGTGGAAGACTGATGCAGTGATATGGTCAGAGAAGACGGTCTGATGAGACGAATGTTGTCTGGGAACAGTGGGAGTAGGAAGCCAGTGCTGGCTCTCACTCTTCCTCTCTCTCACACACACCCTTATCAGTGAGACAATGGTTCTCCTCTTCAAGGATGCTATTTCGACTGGCGTCGAACCAACCGGTTCCCGAGAAGAAAAGGTCGGGAGAGAAGACAATGCATACTTGCTAATTGACAGCGGGAGCCAATCCAAACATACGAGCGAATCGGCGACAAGCAGTAACAAGAAATTCAACAGTATAAGCATACAAACAATAATGGAGTACGAATAACACAAAGTCATTGATGGCTTAAAAAGATATTTTTGATCTTTTTTGCATAGAAAAACCCATGATGTGAAAATGCTCAGATATTGGCATGGAAATAAGATGAAAAGTCAATTGCGCAATTCATATGCGAGACAAATGCGGCTATTTCATTTGCACTCGAGTCCAGAGACAAATACTTGATCGACACATGAGTCGTACATATAGACGATTAAGGATAAAGTGTTCGCAGTTGATCTATCCCTTACGGACGCTCCTTCGGAAGTATTCGAGACTGAATGCATATCTGGCCTATACAATGACTAGCGAAATTCCACCAGTATTTTATGAATCTGTCGGTAAGATAAAATTTTTGCAAATTTCATACATATATACGTATATATATATATATATATGTATATCATATATGTGAGTTTAAGTGGCGCAGTGATTAGAGGTGTTCTGTGACACACACACCGGTCAATCGTTGGTCGATGGTTCGATCCCGCGCTTCAGCGTTTTCCAAGCCTTCCATCCCTTTTGGGTCGATGAATTAGTGCCAGACTTGTTTGCGGGGTTAGCAGCAGTGACTTGATATATCGGTAGGCGCCACCTTGAGTTACTGTGAAGGCCAGATGTGCATTCAATCACCTGAAGCGATGCTGGAAGTAGGCGAACGCATGGCGCATCCCGCGATGACTGCTCAACGCCGAGACGTTTTTCTGTATGTTAGCTTAATTGAACCTAATGCGATTACCAAATCGAACTCGCTAACGGTTGATTGCTGACAGCTGCAATACCCTATAACAAGAAGGTGTGCTATCACAGTTATGGCCACGACGTTGCACTGGTAGCATGCACACCCGCTATGGGTGAAGCGCGGGTTCCCTCGCGACTCTGAGACTCTTGAGACTCGACTCCTGAGACCTCGCGTTTGCATACCATTAACATGCCTGGCTATATAAATATAAGACTGCTGTAAGAGCGGTGAAATGTAAAATTCATGTAGATTATATACATCCATGGCTGCTAGCTCAACTGGGTTTTATGCCAAGACGTTTACCACAAATTCCTCTTCGACGATTGGTTATTGACAGCCTCAATAAATTATATCGAAGAGAGAGCTGTAGCAGAGCTGTTACCCTGGCAGTGTCATGGTAGCACGCATCTCTGGTATGAGTGAAACACGAGTTGAAACTCTCCCCACGGGTGCGAAGTTCTGAATATCACTCAGCATGGAAAGATTTACCAAATCAAAGTTTTCTTTCTCTCAGAAAGGTAGCAGCGGTGCCAATTAGATGAGCGACTCCGCATGTCGGTGGGATGAAGGCTCAAAGCATAGATCGAATCCTCTATATTGAAGGACACTTCTAGCCAATACGCTTATATGCTCCCCCTAATAATGACTGATTTTTGGCAGATTATGGCAGAGCCACAATCCTAGCTTTCGTATGAATTTTTAGATATCAACAGTGATCGTATGCCCAGAAATTGATTGACATCAATAATGTCGTGACTGAAGGGTGTATATGATTTCAAGTTTTGTCGCTCCGAACCGCCCCGTCAATGATGTTCATTCTTTGCAGACATTTATTGATTATTGCAATATATTTTAACCAAACGCAGCTTACCAATGGATGGTAACAGCAGGAGAAAGCCAATTCACTTTCTAGTAAATGTCATTTTTAGACGACCCGTTTTGATGATCGCGTACAGCTCAGTACAGTTTTTGCCTGGTGCGGAGTTTTTAAAACAAAATTTTTCTTCCAGAGTTTGGACAGAGACGGCTTCTGTAGTCAGACTTCACAGGCATTTGAAGAAGATCCATGGATAGAGTCAAGCAATTTTCTAGATTGAAATGCAGATTTCCTAGGCATACTCTTCGATTCTCGTCAAATGAAAACGTGAAAAACGTGAAATCATAGTGGATGAGAGATGATACACCTACTATACAGCACAGTGTAACACCCAGAAACAATCTCTTTGTCAAGGTCAAGCAATAAACTAATAAAGGGCTTGTTTATGAGAACAAAAGGAAATATTGAAAATCGCTCACGGAAAAAAATTCTTAGAAAGTTTTGTTTGAGCATTCATCCTCTTACAGCCAGTACGTTTATGTCAAAGTGCCACATATCTCTTTAGATGACTGAAGTAACTAACAAGCTTAGCTATCAAAGACTTTATCATAGTGTCTTTATAGACGAATGATTTCTCACTGATTATCCTGCTCGAAGCAATGGCAATTCTTCAGTGGTAATCTGATTTATGGAGGTAATGGCTGATATATTGAACTTTGTGGACGAACTACGTCCAGCATCACATGGGATATGAGACAGACGTTAATATACAGCAGCATAGGTCATACTCAGACAGTCAGTGCCGATGGCATACAATACAATTAACAATGCACTTTCGTCAAGTTCTGACATTACTAGTTCCACATCGACGAGCGTAGCGCAATGATTAGAAAAACAGACACAGGATCGCTCAGTCGTTCAATCTCGCGTCCGACCAATAACGCAGACCAATAATTCTTCTTATCTTCTTCCTTGTTCCTGATACAACAGCAGTCTAAAAACTATAATGAATGACTCCATCTACTGAGAGATAAAATTCCGCCGAAATTTTTTTAGTGTGCAAGTTTGATTAAGATTTCGTATTTCACCTTATCCGAGCTTTCTAGAGATATCGTTGCTGGCTTACGGAATCATTGTTAGTTGAATATCACAACTTAATCAAGATACGTAATATTTTTATTGATTGAAAAAGCATAGTACATAGTTCAGTATAATTGGTGTGTACACCGTTCTTCAAACTCGTGTGACACTTCATGTTTTTCCATGACATTTCGTTTCGTTGATGTGCTTCGAAACATTGTTCTACCTAGGAGAATAGTTCTTAAAAGCTCTGAAATCAATGCAGCTGCTACATTAAAAGTTTTCAAAAAACATTTTCGATGGTGGTAAAATGTGATCATTATTCTGTCTTCTCAAGGCTCGCCTCTGATTGTGTTGTAAGGTCGCTAGTTTGCTGAACAAAGCCATCCTTTATTGTCCAAACCGTTAATTTCGGTTGAGTTTGATTTTATATAAAAAACTAGTTTGTCTGTTTTTTCGCTGTCCCTATTTTAGAGGTCTGAAATGAAGACAAATTAGAGCAAAGCAATAACACTGGAATTTAAAATTATGGCAGATGTGTGAATGACACGCTTAACCTTTCACAAACGAAATATTAGGTTGGTAGGGAAGCAACTGCGATCTCAAGACGAGAACTGCACTGTATAATCGCGACTGCTCTTAACCAACTCGCACTCTATACTCGCACCAAAACTTAATATTATGCCAAGAGAGCGTCTGAAAATTTCCTAATACATCTTTAAGTCACGGTGAGCCATTGTAAAGGTCAGATATGCATTTAATCGCCTCAGGCGACGCTAAATAAAGACGAACCATGGCAATCTCTTAGGGATTGATCAACGATGAGACCTTAATCACTTATATATACATACATATATATATATATATATATATATGTACACCTATATGTAGTATATGTATATATATACATATATATGTATATATATGTATACATATATATATATATATAATATATATATATATATATATATATAGTATTGTTTGCTGCGCTTTGCTATAGCCGATAGTTGATTCTCAAGACTTCCACTGGTTGGCCAAACGGACATCTTATCAGCAGCTGTACGTAAAAAGGAAAGCACTTTCAAACAAGCTATGCACTCTTTTTAAAGAAAATGGAGTGGATAGCGCGACAGAGGCGGAGTGGTAAGATGGAGATAAGACAGCAAAATGAAAGTAAAGAGTGAAGCTTGACCAGTCCCTGATGGAAGGCATTGTACTCGAGTTTATCAAAAATAACGATCTTTGGATGCATATCTCACTTGTATGACAAGCTGTGGTGGCCTTCCGGTGAGTAGAGTCAGTGCTTCTATCCTCTCAGATCAAACATCTGGTACTAATTCGTAAAACACAATGGGACCGTGATAGTGAGCGCGGACGAGGAAATGAATCAACTGCTAAGTATGTAGACCACCTCTACGCAACATTAGACGCTCTTTTCATTAAAAAGATAGAAGAAACATGTATAATTTTAACTAATTCATTATTTTTACTGTTTTTTAGCATTGTTATGATGTTAGGTATATTCATCTGAGTAGTATATGACATGCAAAACACTCGACATCACGCGGAAGTCGAACTCACGTTTCACTGGTACCGGACGGCATATAACACTGGACCACCGATGCCACCGCTCTGACAATGCTCTTTGTTAAACTTTCGTAATTGCCGAGCCCCGGAATAAGTGAAACGCGAATTTAGCTCTCGACTGATATCGAATGTTTTCAATGCCACTCAATAATCTCAGATGTATATTTGTGACATCATACCGCTGCTAAAAAGTACAAAAAATAATGAATCTATCCAGATCGTGCATTTCAAGCAGCTTCAGCATAACTAGATTAAATGCCGATATGTGCTTAACAGACCAAGGTCATCAAAGGTTGGTTGATAATAGCTGTGAGAATTTATATTGTAGAACGAGTGATAGCAGAGCAGTGGCATTGATGATGTAGTGGTATCACGCCCCCCCCCCCCCCCCCCCCCATCCTTACCCCTTTTTTTCCCCTCGTTATTGGTAAAACATCAGTTTATCTCTCGTTCGATGGCGAATGTTTTGCATGCTACTCAATACTTGTGCACGAAAAGGCCTTTTCCTTTAACTCACCAGAATCGCAGTAAACTTCAAGATTGCAACTAGGCCTTGCTGCTCACTTACACATGAATTAGCTAGTGACACACGTTTTTGTTTAACTCTACTTGATCGTTCAAACATGTCTGCTTAATGTATACGTGATATCTAATGAGAATCAGGGCTAACCACTGAATAACCTCAAAGTGAATGTCATCTGTGTTGCACTGAAGCGGGACGTTTCAAGATCGTCGGCTCTTTAATCCGTTAAGCTATGTGGCACCAGTGCTGTGTGAACGTGATGACGGCTAATAGGGTGCTATGAGGCAGCTGGAGTTAGTTACAATATATGCTGAGCAAACTGGCATCAGACGCAGTTACTGAGTTTCTGTGCCGCATTCTCTCTTTAGCAGTCTGTTGTCTCGATATGAACTTGTCCGAAAAAGGAATTTCTGTAAAACACCAAGTGAAGAGAAATAGATTCTGAAGGGTTGGACATAAAATCCTTATGGCTAAGACAGTCGACTGAGTATAGAGAGTGTGGAAAAAAGCTCTGAATGGCTACATGAGCGGAAATTTAACAGCTTTACGAGTGAACATGGAAATCTCTTCAAAAATAGCCAATGACGTGAATCTCAAAAAAATTCCACACTCATCTCACCAATGTGACGCTATTGCAAACCATAGACAGCATCAGCTTATTCCAACGGATACAAAACATTGTTAAAACGAACTTTATGAGATATTTTCACAAAAGAAGATCAGAAGTGATGAGTGAGACTGCGAAATTTTGTAGAGACAACGACAATGGTCAGAATGAGTTTGCCTATCAATTACAGAAGAAAACACTTTTTTTTTCGAATTACCAAGAAAGCTGATATAATTCAGAAGAATACTAAAGAGAGTCACAAATGACCGCATTGATCTGCTGATTGACATGCTTAGTTTCGCTTATAGCATCTCACAAAGGACAGATATCACAACGAGAAGGTCCAAGTTTCCGATACTCCATTTGTTCTCTAGTCAGAAAAGTCAGTGCTCATCGTAGACTTCTCTCTCAGAAAAGTCATAGTGCTCATCGTACAGAACTTTCTCTCTCAGAAAAAGTCATGGTGCTCATCGTACAGAACTTTCCCTCGTCAGCAAACACCGAGATCAGGAGAACTCCGACAGCCTTCAATTAGATAGATTCTTTCTTTACCAACTATCTATAGAAAGACAAGTTTTGCTGACGATGCCAACACAATTGCTGTATCACACAAGTAGAGAGTCTGCGTGAACAGTAAGTTGATGTCGTCAACACCTTGGGAAATACTGCGTAATGAACAGCCATGGGAGTACGCAATACCTTAAAAACGCCTTGGAGCAGTGGATAACGTTCATAAGATTATGAAACTCAGTAAAGCACTATGAGAATGGTGTTTACAGCTTGATCTCAATTTCATCAACTTCAAGTCTTCTACTTATTCATAACGCAGAGCTTCCACCAGACCGATGCATTTTGGGCTGACTCCAACAATCTAAAGCAATGAAGTGGAATTTGTTTTCTTCGAGTTCTCTGAGAGGATTTGTTCAATTCGTACATAAAATTGAAAAACGTAAAAGGTTATTTCCGTGAGAAACAAATATTACTTTGAAGCTCTTGGCAAGCGCATGTTGTCCTTAAAAAAATTTTCTGCGATAATAATTATGGGATGAGTAATTCCGAGTTTTATCAGTACATACGGCAACAACTTACTGAATGACTATTCTGGAATTTTTTGATCAAGTTGCACGGAACTTTTTTACTCATCCTCTGAATATGAACAAAACTTATTTGAAGGGGTACCAGGGAGCAAAAAAAAAAACCCATTTGGCAAAATTATGTACGGCCTTACAGTTGCGAAAGCCCGTGGAATGAACTCTCCTAACAAGTACTCAATTATCATCAGTGATTAATTGCTAACGAACCGCCATCTGTAAGTCTACAATGCCGAGGGGAATCACGACATTCGAGTAGTGCTACATTACATTAGTTTCACTAGATGGAATAGAAAAATTCCCATCACAAGAATAAGCGGTTGTAGAAAACACTGCTATGAAATCATTCCTGATCGACACAGAAAGAAAGCGCCAAGAAGTCAACCGAAGAAAACTTGTGTAGAATTATCGACTTAGTTCAGAAAAACAAACTTTTTCTTATTGAGTAAAACTAGAAATAAAATAAGTTCATGACGTTCTTATTACAAATGAGATAGTCGCAAAAGCCACCGACGTGAGAAAATATCACATTTACTATTGCACAAGATTGTGCTTCCCAATCGCATTATTATCTGAAACACAACGATCAATGAAAAGGCAAAAAATAAACTCCGTGGACTTCAAAAAATTTTGCCCTGTTAGTGATCGTATGCAGATTCCAGCAGCGTTTGTTTCCATTACCAAAGTTCGTTGCGTTTTTTTCATATATTCAAAATTATAGCTATTCAGAATCAATTGCAAGATTATCTCCAGTCACGACTCACGACGCTTTGCTCACATGGTCATAAACATGTTAATTGTTAACCCTTTGAGAACGCCATGGTAATTTTTCTACCATGTCACGCCAGGTCCCATCTCGTCCAGCTACTGTAGTTGCGGTGCCGCGTCTCTGGACGAATTTGTATCACTTCGGTCGTAATAAAGATAAAGGAACTTGTTTGTTAATTATAGGCTTGAGGAGACATTATCTTTCTGAATGATAGAATATAACTGAGCAGATTTCCTTAAGGAAAGAGTTCACAAGAAATTACTCCCATAATCCTTATGTTCCAACCACATATCCACATAGTTGCCAAAAGGTACAATTTCCAATTGCTGTGTAATATTTTCATGAAGATGTTATATAATGACTTATATACAAATCTTATATTTTATTTGTCTTATTTTATATATTTATTCTAATACTGACAATAATATTTCCATGATGATGTCACAGTTTTTACGGCGATTTTTGTTTTCGCAGTGATTCGATAGCTTGAGTGATGCAGAGTTCAATACTGAGCTTGGTTAGTAGAAAGGCCATCACATCACGTTTTATTAATGGAAGCAAGATACTACAACTACGTCAGGATATCTGCGCTCCACTAAAACGAAGGGCGGGGGAAGGGGGAAGGCCTCTGAACGACATCTTCTCAAAATCAGCCGGCACTCGCAGCGTTAAGATAGCTTGCGCATCTCAGATCTTCACAGGCGATCACACCTTTGTGATCCAGACATGCCAACATCGTTAGCGAAACATACATGAACTCGTCACATAATAAGACGATCAGATGACATATGGATGAAAAGAACAGTGGAGTGAACTTGGTAAACCATCAAAACGATGGGCGGTCGTGTCTGTGGCTAACGTCGACCATCTCAATCCGCTGATGGCGACGAGTTCGGAATTATGAAATGGACATCACGTATATCGCCATGTTCAAAATAGACCATCTCCATGGACGACACTTGTGCAAAAGAGAAACGACTGGAAAGAATGCTGAGGCTCACACTGAGAGTGAAGACGGGTCTCTAACGCCAACCCCATTGCCAACGGAAGCGAGATAACGTTGTGCTTATGAAATAGCGGGTCATAATTTCATTTTGATTGATTTTTCTTAATTCAGTTTTCATTTATTGAAAGAAATCAGTCAATCAACCAACATGGGCACCATCATAATTAATGATATGAAACCATTTAGTGTGCAAAGATTGAATGTCTTCCTCCGAAAAAGGATGAGGCCGATGACCAAGGAAATCGGTGAGACTGCTTTTGAGATGGTTGTTGTCTTTGAATGTTTTCTTTGGCAGATGCTTCTCCAGAGATCGGAGGAGTTTTGAGTCCGATGGAGTAATATCAGGGCCATGCGGTGGATGTGGTACCGCAGTCTAACTCACTCTTTTAAAAAGGTAACAAGTTGACTTTGTAAGGCGGTCTGACAATGAATGAGGTGTCCATCGATGCTCACTTTGCGTTAGCCCAATTCACTTAGATGGCGAGCTTATCCAAGTGTCGGCTCAACGTACTTGAACATTCTCAAACATAACACAGCCTTTTAGCAATAACTCGATCTAAGATAGAAAAATAACTGAATAAAACAATAGCGCGAAATAAGTTTTGAATAACCTAATAATTAACCGATTGTTAGAATCATACAGCGGAAATATTGGCAAAATTTTTCTAAAAACTATAGCGCTGCAAAAGGATATATTACCAGGAGGACGTCCATAAAAGTATATCTATAAAGAATGGCGGAACGCGAAGGTGGTATGTGGACGAAGTAGAGGATATAGTCCTGAGGTCATTCAACTACAAAGAAATACATAGAACACCTGAATCAATGTCAATATTTAGTGTGATGAGTCGCTACATGTTCTTAGCACAGAATAAGTGGATAATATAGGCTGGTGAGAAAGTAATTGCTGTTTCACAACGTGGCGAACGCACAATTAATCTTCCTACAGTAATTCCAGTGACGAACAACACTGGAATGGTCAACGTTCAGTTTTTGCGTAACATCTCGTGCAGTCTTAAGTGGTTCAGCCTCTTTTACTCTTCTAGCATCTACCTTTTATGTTGGTGCAAACGCGTTCATCATCTTCAAGGCACTCGTTTTCTTCACGAAACTTCTTGAACCACTAATGCATCGCATGTTCGTTGGTAGTTTCTGGGCCATATGCCCTGTTGATGTTGCGATTCGTCTCTGCCGCTTTACGACCGATTTTGAACTTAAGTGAGAAAATCGCTCTAAATTGCTATACCTTTTAGCACATAAGAACGGTCGACTGTTGGTTACTGCAATGTCAGGAGATTTTGTCACCTGACATGCTGTGATTTTGTATATAATTCGGCGTCGATTCTTTCGTATGTAGGGGATTATATCCCCATGAAAGGAATCGTATGAACCGAAAGTCAGCATACTACTGGCAAGGCTGTAATGCCGACACACCGGCCTGTAAGTGTCATAACAGATTTGACAAGAAACTCAAAATATGTTATAAGATCATCTACTTTATTTATTCTTTGAACTTGTTTGATCTCTCGACGCTCCATCTATCCAAACTGAAGTGGGTGCTAAGTAAGATAAACACCTTCACATCTACGGATTATCATAAAAATGGCGGTATTCAGTTGAATCATTCCATAATACCTCTATGTATGAACTTGATTCACAGGTATGAAAATGGAAGTTAGAAGTCAGAGAGGAGCGAAAAATGTCAACTTACAAGGCTACAATTTTGTACTGGGTGAATTATGAAGATTACGTCCGTACAACCAGAAAGAAGATTTCCATGCACTCTTATGACTGGCCATAAAATATGGTAAGTGTGAAGGCTAAAAGAAAAAGCTTGCGTCGTTGATAAATCCCTAAGGTATGAGCCATGTATTCGACTCCGACTTCATAGCAACATTTGAGTTGATTGAATGCATATCTGCCTTTACAATAACTCGCGATGGCCTATCGACGTATCATTTCAGTGCTCTCAGACAAGGCTAACACCATTTCATCGACCCTGGAAGAGTGGAAGGCCTGGTGAGCCTTGTCCGCTAGACCGAATCATCGACCATCAACTGATTTGTGCATCGCGGAGCACCTCGAACCACTGCGTCCACGCGCTCTCCGCAATAATAATGTATTGTGTAGGACTTTCCTAATTGAGACTTTTAAAATCACCTCGTTTTTCCCGAGTATGGCCCATGTCATATTGGCGTATTTCTTCTCCGACTCATTATCAACTATGTAACTCTTTCCATTTTTGCACTGCTACACAAATAAACATGGGAAAATATAAAACAGAACTTTAATCAAAGCGATAAAAACAACTTCAAACACAAAGACTGGCTCACTAACATGTCACCTAATCAAGTCTCATCACAATTCAAACACGCTGACATGTTTTGATCCAAACCGGGAATACACACACTGGTTCTGTCACGGGGTTTCAACTCAAACGTATAAAAGAAGATAAAACGACGCATAGCGTCACATCAAATCTGCAGTCATGAAAAGAAAATTAAAACACCACTTCTAGAAAAACCGACTAGTTAAACTGATGCGACCATCTACCTCAGCATGAACCGAGACATATAGCTAAAACAAACACAGTTAAGGGCATTAGGGCCCTAGTTAGACATGACGTAAACGGGGCGAGGCCTCACAATTATGGTACAAAATTGAGTCGAAGAGCATTGATACGCTAGGATAGTGAGATGGTAATCGTTAAAGAGATACAGGTGAACAATCCTACCCCTCTATTCTGTAAAAACTTTAGCTTCCGACAGAAAGGACGGGGAGTAAACTGAGTCGGTAGGAATGAGGCGGCCCTTTTGCATGAACACACTCGTTCAGACAACGAACAATCAGTCGGTCATACGCTCTGACGTCTCCACTAAGGAACTGAGATGAGGTTGCCAAGATTAAAAGAGGTTTTCAAGAGCAGAATGAGGTAAACATAAGTTGTTTGAAAGAGTAGATCGCTGTAACAAGAAACACCTACATAGCTCTATAAAACGTAAGATGAGAGGTAGCACAGGGTAGCAGAAAGTTACAAGAATATAGAGTGCAAGAGAGGTGTCTTAAGTGCCGAAAACGTGGAAAACACTGCCACAAAAATTACCCTATCGAAGAGGGGAAACACGAATCTGGAACGCCGCCAAGCAGAGGCGAAATGAGCAACGAAAGCGCGATGGAAAATACGGATAACTACGAATATTAAGCTGGAAGATGAACAAATAAACTATCCAAAACTCAAAACAAACAAAACAACAATAAACGATGATAAACGCATGCGCCAATTGTACTATGGAATCGTTGGGAAATCGGAGGGTGGCGAGTAATAATTCGAGACGCGTGAAACTTGCAATCAAGAGCTCAAAGCATAAATAGCCGTACACATGTTCACCTAGCGATACAACATAAAACAAATGTTGTTGTGGCTTAGAGCCGAATCCCACCTTAGAATGAACGATGCGGTCAGTTACTGGTACACTTGTTGCTGCTGTGAGAAAACTTCAAATAAGCTCAGTCAAGATCCGGCAGTGTTCAAAATACGCGTACACAATTATTACCAAAGTCAACTACATAAATTCGGCCATCCGATGCGATTGCAACATCGGTAGGACGGTCAAGCAATGGACGAGGTCCACTGGAAGTGATGTCAAGCGACGACACACTAGTTGGAGTGTTCGTAGCGTGAAAAGGAGTCGGTCCGACCGATCTGAAAGGAGCCGGCAGCTCAGCTGGCATCTCAAAACCGCTAGAAGAAGAAGACTGTCCGAATACAGCTATGCAACGCATGTCGTCGCCAGAAAAAAACCTGTACAAGAAAAACATAATTATCGAGAATAATGAAAAATTAGCCAAAAAATACCACTCATGTCGTACCTGAATGCGATTATTTCGAGAGTCACAAATGAGAATGTGGCCTTCTGGATCGACTTCGACTCCCTGTGGCCGGCAGAACATTCCTTCCGCGCCACCCTCACTACCGTACACCTTCATTTCTGGTGTGTCTCGGGAGGACAACACTGCCAGACGATGATTGTTGAAGTCACTGGAACACTTTCCTTTAGCAATCATCAAGAATTCTTTAGTTAAGCGTTCCTTAGCGGTGATATGATGCCATAATTATGTATACAATAATGTCAAGCGATGTACAAAACTTTGAACCTCACACCTCGAACCCGCATTTTACTCTTTCCGGGGCCACATGCTAATCAATTGCACCACCGAGACTCCTGTTTTGTTTCCACTCTTTTTCCGACGCAACCTATCGATCTATCAGCGACCAACCGTCAACAATTTGGCTTAATAAGTATGTGCCTCGGACAGCGTGATATGGTGGTCCGATTCCAATTTGAGGTCCACAATCTTATATACTACCCAACATTGTTGATTATATGAGTTCTCCTCAGTGATAACCTACTTCTCAGCTAAACTCAATCTTCATTTTCCGTATTATACAAGAACAAACAAAAACCTTCGCTTACGTTATAAGAAGTTGACCATCGGATAAGTAGCACAAGCCGCGTGGTGAATCCAAATGCTTATAGAAAAAAGCAGTGTCAAAACCACACTTTCGAATAAACTGTCCACTTTCGTTGAAAACCTAGATGTTTAGATTGTATAGAAAGATAGTAACTTTCAAAGAAGGTTATTCGACATATAATACTCTGAGCAGGTCATTCGATAAATGAGGGTAATTTCCCGATCACTAGGATGCCGCAGAGAGTCAGAACTAAGACTTCAACAGTAGATGATCTATACTATACTTCTAAGAATCTTGGAAACTCTTTTGGAATTATGCTCATCGCAGCGATTTCGAAATTTCGTTTTTATGAATTGTGTTTTTGAATTTGAACTTCCGAGAGGACTTCCTATTTTATTGGTCCATTTTGACAGTGTGTTTTCTTCGGTGCGGATCCCAGTATCTCTAGCGCTTTATAAGTTTTTTCGTTTTCTTCTTGGACATTTGACTACAGGAGAACGACGGGAGGCGCGGCTTAGCCCGCGGCGCACGCGACGAGCATCACAATAACTCGTCCATGGTTTGCCTTCACGAACTCCAACATAAGCAGTAACGTGATCTAGGTTTATAATCCAATTTAAGAGTATCACATGGAAACCAAGCGATAGGTGATTGCACCACATTCAGAAATCCCAATTGTTCAATATTGAGTCGTTCAGGTCTTTGAGATATGAGCTTTGGAGAAGAAAAGACGCCTCGTAAATTCCAGAAAAGCACAAACTCTGCTCCATAGAATATGAAACGTTGTGATCTGTCCCCAAAAATCTGGCGAATCTAATGGCTTTTCTTCTCCTGAGCTCATATTTTGAAGCCATCTCAGGTAATGCCGTAGTAGTGGTTCCTCTCAATACGCAGATAGCCCAAACATCTCAAGCGCTGGTTGAACCCCATTACGGATTCCCGGTTTCTGAGCCCATCATCGTTCAGAGAGTAGATAACAGACTCATGTGAAAATAACCTATTCTTTCCGATTCAGGCGGGTACGCCTTAACCTAACCATACTTCATGGACGCCTATTCAATTGACATTCAAATACATTTGTGATAAAGGATTAGTTTTCAGCGAGCAATCGAACCCATACTTAGAAATAAAAATTTGCTTAAAGTCTGAAAACTACAATATAAACTTTGGACAGAATAATAAATAACTTACTTGTACTCGGTGGTTCCTCGTATCAGAAACGGCTATGTGGTTCTGAGTGTTGGTCGCTACTCCCCAAGGATAATTGAACATTCCAATGGGCCTTCCTCTTTCACCGAATTTGAGCAAGAAATTTCCATTCTCGTCAAATACTTGTATCCTGTGATTGTCCTTATCGGCAACGACTATGTTGTTCTAAAATAATCTACTCGTGATCATAACCAGACGAGGGAAGATCTTAACAAATCGTACTCTTGTGTTCACAGTTACTCCTGCTGGACGGTCAAATTGTCCAGAACGGGTCCCACCACAGCCAAATTTGGCGAGAAAAACGCCGTCACGGTCGAAAATCTATAGAAAACCAAAGAAGTAAACAGGTATATACAAAATAACAGACAACGTCTTCCGCCACCTGAATACGATTATTGCTTCGGTCCGCTACTAGCACCCTCCCACGCAGGTCGACACAAATTCCCCATGGTCGGCACAGTTCTCCGTCACCTGATCCTTAAACCAAAAAATTCATTAGCATCTAAACACATGATACACTGAACACAAAGACTCCATTCTTGACTTGCCTTCCTTTCCAAATGAAAACAGCTCTCCTTGAGTAGCAATATCAGCGTAATTTCGACCATGACGAACTTCTACGGCAGTGGGGCACCCACTAAAAAACAAAGTGAGACAAACTCCTTTAACTCCTGGTGGAAAATGAGCATTATTCACGATGCACGACTTTTGACCAGTTTTCTTCGCTGGACAGAGTTCTTTTACTTGATCCGGTGATTTCGCGTTTGGTAGCATAGATTTTCAAGCTTATCGCCTACGCTGGCAAGAGGTATTCATAAAGAGCATTAGTAAACTTCGATAGCTTGAATCTCAGACTAGCGCTACACACGGCCCGTTTTCGAAGAGACCCTTTTGTAAAGTATAAAGGATAAGGATAAAGCTCTCGGCGTTGATCAATCCCTGAGGGATGCGCCATGCATTCGACTTCGATTTTCAACTTCGTTTGAGGTGATTGAATGCACATCTGGCCTTTACAATGACTTGCGGTGGCCTCCCGCTGAACCGAGTCATTGCTGCTTATTCTCCCAGACAAATCTAGGACCTGTCTGGTTCCAATTTACCGACCCCGGAGGGATGGATGGATGGCTTGGTGAGCCGTGAGCGCGAGAACGAAGCAATGACCTCGTGTGCGACGCAGGGCACCTCTAACCACTGCGCCAGATGCGCTCAGACCCCTTTTTAACGCTGAAAAATTCAAGATAAGGTTATGTTTTACAGGGCGCATATTTCTCGGCCCGCTTTTCTTCATCACAGTAGGGTAAATAAGGTTAATCCACATGCGGAAGCAAGTGTTCTTCGTCCAGTTCATAGAATGAGCAATGGCGCGAAGAAATGGCGTCTTTGATTAGGGATTGCTTCTCCGCTTCGGAAGAAAATCCGCATTAAACGTCTGACTTTAATACAAGACGACTGTCTTCACACGTTTATGCGCTTTCGTGCTTCCAGCGAAGCATTGGCCGAAATGCACGGCCGATATAAAAAACAAATTTAGTTTTATTCTCAGCGTTATAGAAGGACTGTTTAGAAACAGGTCATGTACTGCGCTAGTCACAGATTCAAGCTTTTGTCATGAAAAGCTTTTGCTCAGCGTAGGGAATAGGCTTGAAAATCCGTGCTACCAAACGGAAAAGAACCCTTAACCCTCTTGGAACCGTGTACCCACCTCATCTGCATCTCTAATCCTCAGCGTGGGGACGCACTGAATGTAATATTGTAATACTTTTAATTGTATCATTATTGTTATTCTCCTATGTTGTGCTATATGTAAATGCATTATGTTGTTATAAGCGGGAAAATAACAATTATACAAATGAAATAATACTTGAAACACCCGATGCATTTTCACGCTGGGGGTTAGATACGCGTAGGAGGTGGGTCCACGATCCCAAAAGGGTTAAAATTTATTAGTCAATCGATAGCTTCAACTTGGTGATTTCAACATTGTGTTTGGCTCCCAAAGGTCTTCCTAATGCACTGTAGCAGCGGAGTTAAATCATGTTTCACGCCCAGAGTGCTTTATTTGCGACGTCAGAATTTGTGGACGGCTTTTCATTAGACTACTGATACTCGTTCGATAGCACAAATCTCGACGATTCCTAAGCTAATTCAGAGATCTGAGAAATCCTTTATAGCGCGCTGTAGGAGCTAAGAAAAAAACGTTTTACCATCGGATTTCCCTGCACATAAGATATACATATATATGTACATACACAAATTATATACATGCATACATATGTATAAATACATATCTCCATTATGTGCATATATATATATATATTATATATGTACATTATATATGTGTACACATGAACATAGAGTATACGATTATGTAGGAAAAATGATCGAGTACTAAGAGAACACGAAAAAAAAAAAGAATACACTGTCCAGAACAAAAAAATCCTTATCAAATGATAAAAAGTTGCGCATTGCCTGAGATAATCGATCAACAGCAGTCTGCAGAAGGTTAAATGGCTCAAATAAAAACAACCAAGATGTGATAGAGAGTGTGTTTAGAAAATCACCTGATTGATATCCCACGAACGCGGATGTCTAGCTGGTGTTGCCCATTCAGAGTAGGAAAATAGGCGACACCAATAACGCCTGGCTCTTTTTCACTGCGGCTGAAAGTTTCAGAAGAGAGCACTACTTGTTTTTGACTCATTTTTTTCAGAAAACATCACAAAACTCTCACCCTATGTGGACGTCCAAGCTACGTCCATCAGGAGCAATTACTGTTGCGGTGATCTCGTGAATACTTCCATCCGCACGATTGGTTGGTACAATGTCTCCGCAAGCATCACAAAGTTGAACGTACACCATGCATTGTCGTTCTCTTATAGGCCTACAACATAAGACGGACAGAAGAGGAAGGTGAACGAAACACGGGAAGGATGTGAAATGTAGCAATTGAAAAAAGAAGCAACGTACCTCTTGTATCCTTCGCCCACTATATGGCAGAGACGAGCACACGGACCACTTTCTAGTTCTCCATAAGCGCGTATTCTGAAACGGGAAGTAAGACAGAAACGTCTACAAAGCAGTTCGACGAAGATGGAATTTCTCCACTTACTGTGAGATTAGCTGATTCTCCGAGACGATAAATTTGATAGAATCATTCTCATGAGGAAACAAATGGATTGGTTGACTGTATAGCTGAAAAGAACAAGACAGGACTTACAAAACGATATCGCTATATGAATATCGACAACAGTCCTGACTCCCAAGACAAATTACGACACTCGAAAAAGTTCATTACGAAGTAATATATTAGGTCGTTATATAAGCTTTGGCACTAGAGCAATAAACACCAAATTTATTAACCAAAAAAAAAGTAAAAGTTCCTTATTTGAACATCATTCAAATGCGCATTTTCTGGCGAACATTTTGGTATACAAATTGCCTATACTTGCTTTATGATGATGCTGTTTTGGGAAGCAGCGAAGCGGCACGCAAGATTAACGGAGCTTCCTATGGACGGCCCAAGCGCGACTCATCCTCCAGACTGTTCTTTCTCCAACTTTGATCTTCGCGAACCACTTCCTAGCCGACCTTTCTGGGACCGTTTCATCACTCTAATCTCATAAATCCGACGCGCCGCTTCACTAGCATATTCCCCTACACTCCATTTGCGCATGATAGCAAGCGAATTTGTTCCGATTCTCTATCAAATAGTAATCTTCTTCTACTTCAAAACCTTTTGTTGTTGATACCTACGCCTCACTTTCGGTGGAAAGATCGGACTCTTTCTTGATTACTAACAATGTTCTTCGATTTAAAATATGTTTTGCACTCGTAATTTAACTTTTGCTTATATCGGATTTTTACACTGTTCCGAAGATCCATGGTCAAGCAAGCATAGGCAAGTTGTATATCAAGATGGTCGCGAGAAAATGCGCAGTTGAACAATACTAAAATTATGCAATTTAATTACTTCTGGTTAATAAATCTGCTATTTATTGCTCTAGTGCCCTATGGAACTTATGGAACGGCCTGATATCACGAAAAAGATGAAATAGTCTCAAAATGTCAAACCTGCATGAGCTCCTGGAAGGCAATGGTAAGTTGAGAACTGTCTTCGTCAACAGTGACAGCTTCCACAGATTTGATAGTCTATAACAATAACAACATAACAAGATTAGCCGGATTACAAATTTCATGAAAAACACTAGCTCGTTCAAGAAAAATTGTAACTTTGTTAAAGCAGAGAAAAATAAAACAGAATCAATTAAACGTCATGGCGCACCCGCCATACTGATAGCTATTACGAATGATGCGGATGAAGGGGAAAACTCGATGTGCTTCAAACGACTAGCTTAGTGTCTGATTACGAAAACATGATGGCGACCTACCCTCTACCCCACCCCTTCTACACCAAGAAATTCCGCATTTTCAGCCTAGGAGAAGTTACTTGCTCACCTGCGCAAACCTCGCTTTTGCAGCGATCAGATTATCGATTTGATCTTTGAGATTCTTCGTTTTCGACAGTTTGACTGTTTCGACTTTTTGTAGCAGTTCCCTTTTCCTCTCTTCCAATGCGCTTATATGTAGATGCATATGCGATCGTACCTCTGATGTAGCAGCCTAAGGTTCGAAAAAGTCAACAAACGAAGGCGAAAGCATCGGAATAAATGGCCATGAGGGACCACCTGTACACTGGCATCCACTCTTTCGCACATTGCCCGAACGCTTTCGATTGCCTCATCGATACTTCGCTCATTACGGCGCGACTCGGCAAGTAAAGAAACGATACATAGTCGTACATCACCTTGAAAAAACTATAACAGTCTTTGTAAATTGAATTCATCTACTGACAACGCACTACATAAAAGCTTTTGGCTCTCGGCTTTGATCAATCCCTAAGGGATGTGCCATGCATTCGTCTTTATCTAATATCGTTTGAGGTGACTGAATGCATGTCTGGCCTTTGCAATGACTCGCGCTAACCTACCGATGTATCAAGCCAGTGCAGTTTACCTTCTGGATAAGTCTGGTAACAATTTCTAGACCTCGGAGGAGATATGGAAGGCTTGGTGAGCTCTCACGCAGGACCGATCAATCGAGCATCGACTGGTCGACCACGCGTGTATCGCAGGTACCTCTATCCACTAGCGCCACACAAGTATTCAACTCGTGGGAAATGCTCAGAATTGGAAATTTACTTCATTACCACCAAAAAAAAAACTCATAGAAGGATGGTAAATCAGATTTAATCTCCCAGTCCTCAAGTAGATTAGATGCACACCTTTCTGAACAGAACCGTGTCCAACTCTCTCTAAAAGCTTTCAAAAATATATTCTTTTTATTTGAAGATCACTGGAAGCATCCGTCCAATTTCAGACACTAATTAATACTGGCTATTAGCCACACGCACAAGGGCATCCGAGCACAAGTACTTTCCTATGCCTGAGCATGGTTATACTCATTTATATGACCTCGTTCACACTGCTAGGACTCCCTTTGGCTTATTTCGTTGCCTTCTATCTGTTACAAATTGATCCTTGGACTTGCACGCAGGCTTAACTGTTGCTTGACGACCTTGCCTCCTTGAAGAATGTTATGAAATGTAGGTCAAATCGACCTTCCAACCCCCTGAAATACACAAGCTATTTAGTCACCGATCTTGGCCCTGATAATAATTCGCCAAACTCTGTAAGAGGCGTGATCGTCTCAGGGCAAGTTGAACTATAAAATATGCTGGCAAGTTTTGTGATGCACCTCCAATCAGTGCACATCTCTAGCCTTCTCAGCAAGTAAAAACTACTTTATCATATAATTGCTTGGACATGTGAGAACAACTCACGTCTGTTATTACGATGTCCCATTCGGATGGTGTCAGGGGTGGCACAGTATTGAATATTGAAGTGTCTTGCGACGCAAACGTGGTCAATGGTTCGACCCATGCACTATGGCTCACCAAACCTTTCGTCATTTCCGGAAGCGATGGATTTGCACCAGACTTGACATGGAAGGATAGCAGGATCCGATTTGATACGTCAATGGGCCATCGCGAATCATTGTGAAGGGTGGACACGCATTTAATCACGTCTACCGATCCTTGACGGAGTCGAATTACGGCTGCATCCATTGGGGATAGATCAACGCCAAAAGCTTTCAACCTCTGATTCGATTCGAAATAACATATACTACTGGTATACTTAGACAAAGAGCCAATCACCCTAAGATCAGTTTATTAAGTGTTTTAGTCAACGTACCAAAAGGAACAATTTGATGCGTTGAATGGAGCGATATGCAATGTGCGCATAGCGGAACCTTTGCGCAGGTCTCACACGAGCAGATCACCTTGCCGTCGTGTGTTGGACACACAGAAGAACTTCTCGGAGATGAGTCTGAAGAGCCGCCAACGACATCCTCGTCTACGGAAGCAAAGGCATTGTTCGTCTGTGAACAACACGCATAAGTTGATTTGCTGCTTTGGAAAAGAAATATGCGAACTGTGAACAAACCATGTGAGCAAGCAGCTGCTGGAGTGTAATCACAGTAT
The DNA here is from genome assembly GCA_019055375.1 of Parelaphostrongylus tenuis. NCBI lineage: Eukaryota > Metazoa > Nematoda > Chromadorea > Rhabditida > Metastrongylidae > Parelaphostrongylus > Parelaphostrongylus tenuis. The sequence goes on from JAHQIW010006181.1 coordinate 27,021, forward strand.
GATCTCGAGTGATGCGAACTCTCTGATGAGCGATGATACAAACCGCACAGAGCAGCTCGTGACAATTCACACAGAAAGCATCTGCTCTGAAAATAATAAAAACAAAAATTATTTAAACAACAACTTCAACACTTACCAAGTACCTCACGCATTGTTGTAAACAACGGTAACTGACATATTTGAGAAAGTAATTATCTAGGCTCCAAAGCTAGGATGAGGGGTAGGCAGGGAGGTGCTAGAGGCCGAGTGGCTAATGATGCTCGGCACGACGCGGCACGCGAGTTGATAAGACCTCACAGCAGAATTCACATCAACAGATCTGATTGAAATTTTCAGAAACCGTCTCTGGATCTTTGCGATTCGGTCTTCTTCTGACAGTTGCTGAAGATACGTGATCCACCAAAATGACCTTCATTATCAAATTTTCTTGAGAAAGAAAACTCGCAATTGAACGACACCAAAACCATTTATTTTGATTGCTTCTAGTCAATGAGTTTGGTATTCATTAGTCTAGTGTCAAAACTTATGGAACCACCTAATATTAACCGATTTTGTCAACTTCAAACTTTGTTTCTCTCTAAATAACTTGGATGAGAAACTGCCGTCAATACAAGGATAAGCGATTACAAATGAAAACGATTCATAAGACCTACAAATTTCCTCACTAAAGTAGAAGACATTCAACTGGACGCTTGAAATTCATTTCAAAGGCTTTAATTCAAGAACAAAACAGCAAAAGTACTGCTTACCTCGCGGTTTCGCCACAAGTAGCACATGTTGGAAATGTCGGACGCTGGGAGATCATCTTCGATGGTGTTGTATTTACGGGTAGAGGTGAAGTGATAGGTGTAGTGAGATGCTGAATATTTGGTGAGAAAACAGGAGGATGATCATCTTCGTGTCGATGTGTTGTTGTCTCTGGTAGAACGATTCCTTGTGACACCACTGAACTACGTGATGGTGAAGAGAGTTTTGAACGACTATCCCAAAGATTGAATGAATCTAAACCACCAGGTAGATCGCCAAGTCCGAAGCTCATATTCTAAACACAAAAATATCTATGAAAAACGATTCTTTATAAACATTGTAGGTTGAAAATATCCCATAGTCTCACGTGTAAACTATCGGTTAAACCATTTGATAACGATGCAATCGCTCGATTCTGCAAGGCTATAGAGGAGTCAAGAATATCTGAAAAGGTAGCCCACATAAGACGAAGAAATCGACAAGTATTCTTGTTTAACCGCTTTTTTAGAAGTGTTATGATATTTTAACTGCACGTCCAATACTGCTGAGTGCTACGCTAAATTTGAACCTCTCGCGCGAGGGTTGAACTCGACTTCGTGAATGATGAGACGTGGGTTCAATTCTCGCCGGAGGTTCAAAGTTCTACATATCACTACTCGTCATTCTTGATTTAGTTGAAGAGAATTCTCCAGAAACGACAACGAATAAACAAGCTTACTATGAGGTTGCTCAACATGAGGTGGAGATAAGAACATATAAGGCGAGAGACAATTGCTGCCCGCGTTTGCATAACACATCAGACATTTGCGGCTATCCGTGAAGTTGAAGCAATTCCCACAAAATCTGCAATACTCCCTTCAAAATACATAGATAATCACACATTTTGCATGATAATACGTTTATATACATATGTATACACGTGTACATGCACACATACATACACATGACATACATGCATGTATAGATATATATGTGTACATATATAATATATATATATATATATATATATACATATATGTGAACGAGCGCATCTGGCGCAGCGTTGAAGATGTTTCGACTAGCACAAAAAAGTCGATGATTCGATCTCGCCTAATGGGTCACAAAGCTATTACGTTCCTTCGGGGTCAGCAGAGATAACCAGCACTGACTTGATTTAGCGGCAGGCCATGGTGCATTCAATCACCTCAAACTAAGTTGGAAATTGAAGACGAATGCATGGGCATCCCTCAGGGATTCAGCAACGCTGAGAGTTTTATTCTTTGTCCTTACATTTGTATATATATATATATATATGTGTATATATACACATACAAGTGTATATGTGCATTCATATATGTATATACGTACGGATATGCATATATATGAACATGTATCTGTGTATGTGCGCATATATGTAAATACGTGTATGAGCATATGCGTAAATGTATGCATAGTACGTACATGTACATCTACACGTATATACATGTGCATTCATTCATATACATACATATATACACACATACATACATATCTGCACGTGCATATAACGAGAACCATAATCACGGAGAAAAGGCGAAATAAAAGTAATTTTAGGTGGCCATACTAGCAGACTATGTACAGATTTTTTGCTTCACTGCTTTTCAGCGGTTTTATGACTTGATAATTACACATTTGAGAGTGTTAAGCAATATGCAGATCATCGCTCCAAGTAGGGAGAAACGCAGGTTCAACTCTTGCCTGAAGTCGAATGTTCACATGTCACTCTCGGATGTATAATTGGAAATCAAAAGCCATATTTCTGAAAATTTTCCTCCACAAAAAGAAGATAGAGAAATTTTTCAAGATCGTTTTTCTCAGACATTTCTCGTCATTGTTTTCTCTTTCTCGCTCTGTGAGAACAAAGGCTCCTAGGTTGATAATTATACCTATAGGTACCACATTTGGTACACTTCTCAAACACAACACTTTTTTTTCAAAATCTATAGCAGATACCCAATACATCCTAGTCAATTGTTAAGGTGAAGCCCGTGGCTGAGTGGCTAGTAACGTTCGGCGCGGGGTCAATCGCCCACTGGTTGGAGTGATAGCGTGAACTTCGAAGACAAAGCTACAAACCTGTGTGAGCATGAGAACTGGCGATGGTGGCCTTTGATATCCTTCTGACACAGAGAGCAACGATTTGATCGAAATGGTGACGTGAATATATCATAGTGTGGCGAAGAAAGGAGTGACTGCGGTGTTTCGAACAAACTTCCCTGAAATATCGCACATACCCATAGAAGCTAACAATGAAAATAGTTTGAAAAATAGACTGAGTTTTCTCATACAACAGTGGTCAATCGTTCGATCTCATTCAAGAGCAGACTGAACTCAAATCCCCTTATCCCTTTCAGGACCATGGACCAAACCCCTGCGCCTCTAACCCTCAGCGGCTGCGTCTAAATATTGCACGCTGGGGTTATACGTCATTGTTAGATGGAACACGTCCCAACGTTAGAAGCAGCACACTGGCGGTTAGAGACGCAGGGGCTGGGTCCATGGTCCCGAAAGGGTCAAAAAGGGCAAAGAAGGGTCAGGCTTTTCGGTGTGAAAACAGAAATAGCCAAGTTTAGGCTCCTAAAGTTCACTTCAAAGATACCCTCAAAGAGGAGATAAGACAACACCTACAGCATCTGTGGGGGAAGAAACGAATGCCATAAATTTCATTTAGAAGCACTAAATGATTATAGATAAGCTTTATACATGAACTCAATCCTCAAAAACAGCGATCTTCTCTTTTGACATTGCTCTCAAAACTGATCATTCAAACATCTAAATAAAATCGTTCGAGAGCCTAATCCATAACATGTGTCAGTCAATTTCATCTACAAGGGGTAAATTAATAATAGCTGATACTTCTCTGAAATGAGCGTATGTGGTGCAGTGGTTAGAGGTGCCCTGCGTCGCACACGAGGTCAACAGTTCGATCTCGCGCTCATGGCTCACCAAGCCATCCATCCCTCCGCGGTTCGGTAAATTGGTACCCGACAGATCGCAGACTTGTCTGGGAGGATAAGCAGCACGGACTCGGTTCAGCGGGAGGCCTCCGCGAGTCATTGTAAAGGCCAGATATGCATTCAATCACCTCAACCGAAGTTAAAAATTAGAGTCGAATGCATGGCGCATCCCTCAGGGATCGATCAACGCCGAGAGCTTTATCCTTTTTACTTCTCTGATGTAAAAAAACAGAGAGAACCTAGGACAAAATTCTAAATTCAGACTGATGAAGATGGACTCTACCAGATATGTCTAGGCAGAACTTAGATGTCTACATTGTTTAGATCTATCCTTTGCTGAGGAGCAAGGATCCTCCGAAGTCATTTAGATTTCTGAATTAAGAAGACGAAAGAAGAAGAGTACTGAGAGATTTGCGGTAAAGCTGGTATTCAGCAGTAGACGATAGATTCTAGATCACTAAGATATCTTAGCAGTTTAGATTTCTACTAGACCTGTGAAAAAGACTAACTCTCTCGTTCCAATCATCCAAATATTTTTTATATAGTGTAATTTCAAATTAAAATACGCTTCGAATGTATCTAAGAGAAGTGAGTGGCAAGCAAAAATCCTATCTCAGAGAGGAGTTGAACCCGCTTTCCATCCATACCGGGAACGCATTCTACCACTACATCACCGACACCACCGCTTACTTACCACTTATTCTACAATATCTCTCTATCAAGCTATCCGCCAACAACCATTAGCAGGTTTGGCTAAGTAGGCAGTACCGCTCTATAAATCCAGTTGAGTAAACAGCCATTCTACTTATGATCCCCCGATTTCTTTATGTTTTTACTGCTTTTCACAGTGTTGTGATGTTCCAAGTGTGCCCAATCAGTGGTGAGCAAAAATTCGACCTCAAGCGGGAATTGAACTCTCGTTTCATCCATGCGTTTAGAACTCCTCGAGCTTCCAGAATAATTACAAACTCTTGAAATTTCCAAAGAAAGAGTGCTAGCAAAAGCAATCGGTTCGGTGGGATACACCGCTTTGCCTTTTTGGACGTAAATCGCCTCCTCTCATTTGCTTTCATTTTTGTTATGGACTTCGGAACACGAATTTCAGCCTGATCAAACAAAAGATATTCTATTCTGTAAGCAAAAACTTTCATGACTTCCGACAGTCTTCATCTATTTCAACTAATCAAAATCACTAGCAATTGTGATCTACCAACCTGAAGCTAGAAGCAGCGACTATCTTTCTTAGGAACGTATGACTCCTATAGAAGTCACGCCGCCGCACATTTGTTAACTTACAAATATTTCAACAAATCTATTTGAGAAAACCACAACATTACTATGATAGAACAGATTGAATCCTACACTGTGGGCAAAACCCTGTACATTTCGACAGTTCTCGTTGATTTCATCTTTATAAATTCACTAGAAACTGCGCTAAGTCAATCTGAACAGGGAAAACCAACCTTTTTTCTTTCGCACCGTATGACTCCCATAGAAGTCATGTCGCCGCAAGAATGTGAACTTAACAAAACTTCAGCAAAATTGCTTTAGAAGATCAGAAAATCAATTCGATAAGACAAAAGAAGTCCTATTGTGTAGGCGAAATCTCGTGGATTCCTACAGTACCCATTGATTGCAACTGATAAAATTCACAAGAAATCGTAATCTACCGACCTGTAGGTAAAAGAGGCAAATTTCTTTTGACCCCATATGACTCCTATAGAAGTCACGTCAACCCCCAAATGTTAACTCACCAATGTTTAATCAAAATCGCTGTGGAAAATCATGATTTATTTTGAGAAAAATTCTGTCCAGTGGGCAAAAACTCGTAGATGCCAGCACTTTTCATTGACTATAATTAAATAAATCCACTAAGAACTTTGATCTGTCGACCTAGAGCTAAGAGCGAGCTTTATCTTTTTTCAAACTACATGACTCCTATAGAAGTCACGTCGCTGAAGATATGTGAACTTTACAAAACTTCTGCAAAATTGCTTTAGAAACCACAAATTCAATCTGATAAAAACAGGAGAAGTACTATCGTGTGAGCAAAACCTCGAGAATTCCAGCAGTATTCATTGACTGCAGTTGATAAAACTCGTTAGAAAGCGCCATATACCGACCTAAAGCTGAAAGAAGCCATTTTTTCTCAGCCCCATGTGACTCCTATGGAAGTCACGCCAGCGCCACTATAGCAACTTCCAGTGCATCATCAGAATCTATGGAAAACCAAGATTTCCTTCGAGAAAAAATCTCTCCAGATGGCGAAAACTCATAGATTCCAATAATTTTCATAGAGATTTCATTTAAGCGCATTCACTAGGAACTTTGATCTGCCAAGGTAAAGCCAAGAGCGGGCTTTACCTTTTTCTCTGGACCGTATGACTCCTATAGAAGTCACGTCGCCGTAAGAGTCGATATTTCAGCATAAGTTAATGCTTTCAAGTGTTCGTAGATCACAAACACTGTCAACAACACAACATAATATGACATTTGTATTCCAGCTGAAGAGTCCGCAATCCGTCTTTTACACTCAAAGAACGGACGGCAAGTTTTTTTATGTTCCCAACGGGAACCGAGAGCCATCAATGGGCTCTCGTTTATTGAACTAACATCTGAAAAATGTCCATAACTACTAGGAAATACAAAACTCGGCCATCTCCTTACGCATCCAAGAAACTTACGCCGTAATTATAGACATTCTGATTAGCCCGGACGCTTGTCGATCCCGTTTCTGGTCCCGCCTTTCCACAAGTGTTACAGGGATCCTGGTGGTGTCGTTCCCATTCTCAGAAGGGATTCAACCTTCCTCCCTCATCGACCTATATCTATCTCTGTGATCACCAGAAATCACCCACGTGATATCCGTTACTACCAGTGAATGAGTCGTGACCGTCGCCGGCGAACGGATCGACACTGCTCGCTACAGCGGATCCAGATCCAGCAGCTCCTGCCTTCTGCCCAGCTCCACCACCATCGGCATCGTCGGATCGTGACTCGACACGCTGCATTTTGTTGATCTCGTTTGGCAAGTCGTGAGTATTTTAGCCTAAAATGCACAAAAGATCATCCATCTATCAGGTGATTAGGTCCACTAACTCCTGCTCTGGATCGCTTTGCCTTAGAACGCGGGGAAAAAAATCAGTACGCATTTTTCCATGGCACACTAAGACCGTCGAAACCTACGAGATCGGTGACCCACGTCGTCGACCACCAGCAAGCTGACGACCCAACAAAAAACCGCTCATAACCGCTTTTTTTCAAGTAGTTCGCCCCCACAAATATCAATACGCATTTTTCTCATGCTATGCGAATTGTCGAGATCTACGAGATCAGAGACCATGGACAAAAAAGTCTCATGACCGCTCTTTTTTTTCTTCAAATGGCCCGCTCCCGCAAAAGTCAATACGCATTTTTTTCACGCCGGGTGAATTGCCGAGATCTATGAAGGATCGGAGACACGATGTCGTCGACCAGCGCTTTCGTAGGTGACGATCCGACAAAAACGTCTCTCGTCCGCTTTTTTTTAAGACGGCACGCCCCCGCAAAAACCGATGAGCGTTTTTCTTCATTTCGGGTTAATCGGGATTTATTTCTTTGACCGCTTCTTGCGGTAGTATGATCTTGCAATGTACCCAATAACCACCGACGCGTGGTGCAACTGTTAGCATACGCTCCCGGAAAGAGTGAGATCTGGGTTCGAATCCTGGCCGACGCAAACGTTTTTGCACAGCACTCTACACTACTGGGTACATTTCAGGTTAATTGCCGAGATCTACGAAATCGGAAACTACGTCGTCGACGACTTTTAAGGTGACGACTCGACAAGAACGTCTCATGACCGCACTTTTTTCCTCGAATGGCGCGCCCACACAAAAATCGATACGCATTTTTTCCACGCCGCGTCAATTGTAGAGATCCATGAGGTAGCAGAGCAGGTTGTCGACGACCACCTTAATAAGGTGACGACCCGACAAAAACGTCTCTCAACCACTTGTCGCTTTTTTTTTTGGTGCGCGCCCACATATCCCCACGACGGCGGCGCCGCTCGAACGCGCTCGATAAGAGAGAGAGGGGAGGAGATGTGCGTACGAGAGCCGCTTGTAAAAACCACCGAAGGGACGGGTCTGGAAGGCGGATTTTTTCAGGATAAGAGAATCCTCGTTATCTCCTTGGATACCTGATATTCAGTGGAATGCTGAGAGCATCTCTAGTCAATCTATTTGAGGTGGACAACAGACGAAAGCTGAGAGCCTCGAGCTGTCCTGCCACGCTACCCGTCGACCGCGTCGGCCTGTAATACGACACGAGATTAGATCGCAAGCCGAAAACCACAAAATCATCAATCACGACGAATTCCTCCACGAATATATGCGAGGCGTAGATCACGCCATAGATCGATACAAGGCTATTTCGTTATGGATCAGTTCAAGGGGTATTTCTGAGAGAAACAGCAAAAGGAGCCTGACAAATACCCCTCACTTGGAGTCAAATTGACACCTACAACGGCTACCAAATCAGCAAAACCAGTGAGAAACCAGTAAAAACAAAGAAAAACGAGGTGGAAGGGGTCAGAATCGGAGGTTAGGGTCGGGGTCGGGGTCTGGAGAGCGGGGCCAGGGGACCACGACGTTGTCGACACCCGACCGACCATGAGCGTTTTTTGTGAGGTGCGCCGGGCGCGCGAGAGGAACGCTCAATGAAAAAATGGATGAAAAAGTGCCGGACAGAGCGCAGACAGTGCGGGATCACTCACGACGACAGAGACGCAGGGCGAATCACCCAACGACGATGGGTGGCCCGGTGGTGATCACCTCCAATTCGGGATCTCCGCAGTGGCTCTCGAGGATTCCGACCGACCACTGGCTGAGTGGGGCTCTGATCCACGAATCCAGAACCCCCAGAAGCTCCCGATTGTCCCGAGAATCCTGGAGTTTCGGCGCCACAGGGCTTCCTCGACAAGAATTTTGCCGGTATCCATTCGCTCCCGGTGTGGTAAGCGATAATCGATAACCACGTATGGTTCCCGAATGAGGAGATCCCCGTAGGGCGAGCATCCCATCAGTGATCTTGGTGATCCATGAGTTCACGTTCGGTTGCTGGCGCCGCCGGGCATTCTCGACAAAAATCCCGCCGATATCTATTGGCTCCCAGTGTGGTAAGCGGATGGTTCCCGAATGAAAAGCTACCCTTAGGTCGAACAGCTTTCATCACAGATCTTAAGAAGTTCCTGATTTTTAAGTGAGGTTGCTGGTGCCTCCGGCATTCCCGGACAAGAATCCCGCCGGTATCCAATCGCTCCCGGGGTGATAAGCGATAATCGATAGATACGAATGGTTCCTGAATGATAAGGTCCTCTTAGATCGAACAGATCTCATCAGCTATGGTCCAGTTTTCTAGAGTCCGGACTCCCTGTTTATGAGATTCGATACAAAGCCTAACTCGCTCAAACTGACAGGATGTCCGCGACTCCAACTTTCCAGAATCTCTAGATCATTTGTTATTGATTAAGACGTGATCTACGGGGCAAATGCCATTTACTGGATAGCTAAGGTCTGCATAAATTACTCTTAGTGATGGGAAATTGATTTTGACAACGGAGCCCTTGTGAAACTAAATGAATAATTAGGGAAGTGACCTCAGAAGTGCATCGATCGTTGCAAGGGAAAAGAAAATTGGTTTTGAAAGCTTCGAATATTTTTGACTAGTTTGTCTATGAAAATGAAAGATTGCCTTGCTTCTCGATCAGCTCTATAGCATAGGCACACTTTTTTTCATAAATTTATGGTCAAGTGAAAGAATTCACCTGGATTTCCGTCGTCTGATCTCAGAAATGGCAGCTTCATCGTTACGCTTGATTTCCATTGAAGCGTGGATGAACACAGCTGGGTCCGGATTAACATGGTAGGCGCTGGGTCAGCTAGATCTCAGTGGACGACTGGTGTACTTGACAGTGCTTAGTACGCACTGATACAACTGGGCACGACGACCGAGCAGCATGACATTTGAATGGCGGTCGATGAGTATCGGGTTCTCTAAAGTATTTGAGATTATATGACGTCATCAGTTCTGTAAGAATAGATCGATAAGCATGAACTATGTCGAAAAAGCGAGAAGTTGAAAGGATACGAACGGAAACAAGCGCAGAACCGTCCACTAAGGTGAGTAAATCAGGTAATCGGGTACGTGTTAAAATAGCGATTCATCAATTCCTCCACACTTGAGACCTCGAAGCATTCAGTACAGAACTTGGCTGAAATGAGGTAACTGTAAACAAGAGCAGAGATTGATTAGTGATATATCGGTTCTATTCGGTTATGAAGGTATAAATGAAGAACCGATCTCACTCGCTCGACAGAAACTGTTCAAAGGACTGTTAGTAATCGTTCAGAGCTGGGATTTCTGGCTATAGCCCACGTCGCTGGTTTTCAAAACACTAATAGTTCAAAGAAAGAGCTCTGTTTGGCGAGAAATATGTGCGTCTGCAACGCAAAGAATCTCGTTCTGTTACAACGTTGAAAAAAGGCTTTTTCGAAAAGCGGCGACGTGGGACTGTAGCCTGGAGTCTCAGCTTTCGAATGGTTACCAACACTCCTTTGAAAATTATCTGGAGTAAGTGAAGTCGCTTTTTCATTTGTCCCCTCATAGCCGAATAGAACCATGATATCTCATAAGCTAGCACGTTTTTGATATTGTTGCGCTCATTCACTAAAATTTCGGAAAACTTGATAAAAAATTCATCTTCTGAAAAATATTGAATGAACTAGCTGTTGAACAACACTGAGCTGTTGCAAGCAGAAATAGAGAAAAGCTGAGCATATCTCTATTACAATTATCGAAAATATCTCTTTATTCGTTCTATCATCACATTTTTATATATGACAGTTTCTATCAAAAACGACGCGAACAATGAATTTGCGTAATATTTTCATTGTATTGCTTGAACTTTCTTTTCTTTGAAAGTATCGTACAACTTGAATATAAAAAACATAGGATGAAGTGCACACGAAATGGTAGCGATGGTAACTGCAATATAGCAGGGAACGCCGCTCAAAATAAATAGTTCCTCCCAGAAACCAGTCTTTCTCATGGTCATGTCATAACAGAAAAAAATGCACCTGCGAAACTTCGGTTTCTTGCCTCAAAGAACGATTAATTTTTCAGATAGTGCGACTTTAATTTTGTTTATCGCAGAAAGTGACGAAGAACGATAGGTGCAAACTGCTAAAGTAGATTAATGCTTTTGACATAAATGTAAACGTATCTAGTTAGTAGTGGCCAGTGAGAGACTAATTACTTAGTTAGAATGTACTACCTAATCATATGACATTTGCTAGTTCAAACCCTCTGAAATGCTTCTGGCACTAGTCTTTATTTCAATCAGTCAATCGTTTGTCTTAGTTCCATGCACGTTGAAAGAAGTGATCCTCCTCATCGCTGTTCTTACAGCATAGGCCATTTTTCGTTGCCCGATTTTCAATGACTTTCTACATGAAAATTCGATGTCTCTACTGATTGACACGAGATTGTTACAAATCGCCATTATGATCAACATTTCGATGGTTTTGTCTTCACCGGATCCACAATAATTGGAGTCGAATGTCCACAATAGTCGTATTTTCATGCGATGTTGATTTTCGTAGCCGTCACATCGAGAAGAATCGACGAGAACGGAGTACTGCACAAATAAAGTAGCTCCACCCAGTGCTGCCTTCCAGACTGAGCTAAAAAAAGTGTTTGAATCGAATTTGAATCAAATTTACATCGTTGTCACTGTTCCGACGTTGTAGAACTGTTCTCTGTAACGTGGAATGTGAAGAAACACAATGGATTTTCTCACTTCTTCCATATAGCGGTTTAGGCACACTATGCCAATCACATCGTTTCATTCTGTTGGAGAAGTAAATGGAGAAAATGCTGAAATGATAAAGATATTGGTGCTGTACTGGAAGAATTTTTGATGCAGCGCTGCGATTTCCCTCCATATCTATGTAAGCAAGACCACTGCGTGAAACAGCATGCAACTTCTGGGACATAGTCCATTTTTTGAATTTCGAAGGAAAATGAACGAACTATGAAGCATGGCCACGCCGTTATGAGGTGTACCATTTGTCTTCTAATGTTCTTTTCCTTGTTTTTTCTTGCATGTCAACGGAAACATTATATGAAGAGTATCCAAATCGGTCACCCCCAAAATTATTTGACTTCACGTTAAGCATGCGGGCTTACCATAAACCACATTAGGTGGAACCTTATGTGGCACTTGTCGTGGTGAATTGGATGCATTACTGCAGTGGATTTATCATCTGCACTTGAAAAACTACTTATAGTTACGACTTTATTTACCATTCGTTTCCTCCAACAATCATAGTAAAGAAACAAAAGAATAGGTTGCTTGACGCTGCTCACTACCTGAAGGTCGCACCATGCTTGACTTCATGAAGCATCATCAGAGGAGACTAAACGCATATCTGGCCCGTCCAATGACCTGCGGCGATTTTCCAATGTATCGAATCGGTCCTGCAATACTTCTGGCGCAAATTTGATACGCAGTTAGGATTTGATCATGGAATCGATCCAACGACCATACGTGTACTGCAGAGCATCTCTAGCCACTGCGATACGCACAACCACTAGAAAATCGTAGCGTTAGAATGAATTGCAGGCTATGCTAAGCAGTCACCTGTGAAAGCGTAAAATCAAATTGACCGTCACAAAAGAGTCACTAATTGTCCCACTAGAAAGATCGTTGAAAATAATAGAGATTATCTAAATTTAATGTGTAAAATTATTCAATGGCTTGTTCCTTTACATTCGACTGTTTCTATAGACCTCGCTCAAAACAATATATAATTTGATAACATATTCTGAACTTTTCATGAGGTCTATTATGGCACTTATACGGTGCAAGACACGTGTTTCGGCATAACAGCCTCGCCATAGCAGGATGTCTTGCTGTTCAGCCAATACCATGTAGGAGAATATGACATTTACACATAAATAGAAAAAAAAACGATGTTAATGAGAAACGGATGGATTTTTCAATACCCCATTCATGCTCAAGGAAACAAGGATCTCCGAATGTTCTAGTTACGTGTGCCTATGTCGTGATCAACATGATTAACGACCTAGCTCCAAAGCTGGGCAGGAGGAAACGAGCCGCTTGGGGAGCGCTTGAGAGCATCGAAGATGTAGTGAAGAGAACAAAGAACTTCCGATTCCATGACCTTCTCTTCGACTCGATGATTATCCCTGCCCTAACATATGCAGCAGAACTTGGTCGCTACGTAAGCAGAATGGAAGATCACTTGGCCTTATTGAACGAGCAATTACAGAATCGATAATAGGAGTATCCCGTATCTCACAAATAAGCGTTTGGATTGAAATTGCGATCTAAGTTAACGATCGAAGATCAAAGACGCCGTTCTACATATCAGGATGTCGAAAAATAGGGTGGGCGGCCATGCAATGTTCTTCCACGACAACCGTTAGATGAGAGTGATTATCTACTGGATTCAACGGGATATCAAGCGCTCTACAGGAAGAGCACCGACCCGTTGGTCCGATTTCTTCACAAAAGGTATAGAAAAAAATATGATACTCAGCGAATCTTTAGAGCAAGGAGGACCCACTGGGGTGCTCCTGCATGTGATAGTAAAAAATGTGTTGCTGCTGCCCGCTAGATTAAGTCGACGATCAACAGGGCGACACGTGATGAAGTTGATATAAAGGAATCGACGACGAATTATCACGGCGATTACAATGATTCTATATAATTCGGCGTCGAATCCTCTACATATATAGGAGTATTCCAGTGCAAGGGATTGGCTGATCCGAAAGACACTGCTATTGCTAAGGCGGTAACGCCGAAACATGTGTCTACCACTTTATAGGCGTCATAATAGATCTCATGAAAGGTTCACGATATGTTATCAGATTATATATTGTTTCGAACGAAGTCTATAAAAACAGTCGAATGTAAACTTATGATTCATGTTACCAGCCATGAGCGGTCGACTGTTGCTCACTGCAATGTCGGGGGATGTTATCACCTGATATGAGGTGATTTTGAATAATACAGCACAGTTGCCATTATTTAGAAGCACTCATTTACAAAAACCCGCGGAAGCTGATCCTTCCGTTCTTAAATACTTTGACAAAGTTTTTGAAGCACTGAAAGGACTCTGCATTAGCCTTTTTTCACAGTGTTCCAAATCAAGAAAGATTTAGCATCCTATGACATCAATTCTATCTTTCGTTGGCCATCTACGCATATGTATTCAAGAGAATATGTTACCATAGTATAACAATAAGAGTGCAAGATGTAGGGTTTAGTAATGATGATGAACAGAGATATGATAAGGTATACGGATGGAAACAGCAGGTAGTATGAATCCAGTTGAACATCACGAACATTCCCCCGTGCTAAAGCTGTCGGCTTCATAACCAGATTGACCAGAAGAAGGAGATGGTAGCTACTGTGATGGTTTTTGTATTGCCGAATTCGGCTTGTGGTCACTATGGAAGACAATTTTGTTGCAAAAGAATAAATGAATCACTCGTTATCAATATAGCATGATTGAATTACTTACTGTGGCTACGGTATATACTAAATTCCACTAAGATAGTTGAAGAAATCTTTATCGTGCTTCATCGAGTAAAACAAGATAAGACAACTATAATCCAAGTGTGCTGAATGATATGCGAAACTCCCGCCTACAGTCAGGAGCTCAACCCGCTTCCCACTCGTATCGGCGAGGTGTGCTACCACTGCACCACTGAGGCCACCGCTCTTTCCTCGACATAATGCACCGTAGCTGTCAACAACCATTGTTCACCAGGTACACGAGGAAAAATCTCTGCTTCGGCGCTTCAATTTTCCTTCATATCTACCGGATAGAACCCTTGCGGGGGGAATGCGTACGATTTTACATAAAGAGTTTCATTTTTCTGATTTTCGAAGTAACATGAAGGATTTATGATGTTGCCACACGGCGACGGCGTGCGCCACGTGCCCTCTAGTGTTTGTTCTCCGGTTTTCGGCATCCCAACGGACTCTATGTATGAAAAATATCTATATCGGGCAACCCTAAGATTGTTATTCCTTTACGGGTAAAGCAAGCGGGCTCATCAAGAATCTCATAAGTGGAACCATAAATGGTACTCACCCCTTTGAATGGAATGAATTATAGCAGTGGATTTTTCCCGTGCTCTTAAAATACTTTACTTATATATTTGAGACTACTGAGTGGTATGCAAAAATTCGACATTAGGCAAAGTTTAACCCGCGTTCCACTCACACCGGGGACGCTTGGTATCACTACACCGCCGGCGCACCGCTCTGCTACCACTTTTCTTCGATGTATCCTATAGTGGCTGTCAGCAGCCGACTTTTGCCGGGTTTGATCTAGTAGGATATATCGGCACTAAACCCAGCTATGCCAACGGATAATCGAGATGTATAACCTTAGTAAATTCTTATTTTCACCGCTTTTCAATAGTGATATGATGTTACAGATATAGATCTAAGACTACTGAGTGGTATTCAAAACATTCAGCATCAGGCGGGTGTTGATCCCGCGTTTCATCCACACCGGAGGCGATCCAGGTACACAGGAGGAATTTACTTGGATGATACATCTTGATTAACTGTTAAGTGGATTGATCACCATATGTGTCTAACAGGTCAAAGTCGCTAAAGATTGGTTGGTGACGGGTACGATAGAAAATAGCGAAACTAGGGTGATAGCATAACGAGGGTCTCCATGGTGTAGTGGTACCACGAGTTTCGGTATGGTTGAAAGACGCGTTCGATTCATGCCTCTCGTTGAACGTTTTGCACACTCCTCAATAGCCCTTGGTGCATACTTATGACATCAGGCTATGCTAAGAAGCGGTAAAAACTAGAGTTTCATCTTGACTGTACCTATAGTTATGACCCCTATCATGATATTCACTTTTTCCAGCAAATGCGTGGAGCAACAAATCAGTGTTGCAATCCTCTTAGATAAGGCTGGTACAGAATACCGATGCGGGATCGAGCTGACGAACACACTTGTATTGTTCGGTACATCTAACCATTGCCTTACACGCACCTACAGGCGAGCCGTATCGTTGAAATAGATTGCAGGTCATGCTAAGCAGCCGTTTGTTATAGCGTAATTGAACGCACCAATACAAGAGAGCCTCTGGTTGATTCGTAATAAATTACTGAAAATGCTTGGGATCATTTATGTTCAATGTATGCAATCACTAGAAAGAACATGGTTGAACGAACTCAAAGGGCAGTTTTAACAAAGTTAACGATTCATTTAAAGGCACTCATTTATAGAAACTGGGTAAAACTCATCCCGCTTCTAAGACTCGTTGAGGAAGATTCGTTAAGCATTAGGAGGACTTTTGCTTCGGGTCAGGGAATTTGTGGAATCGAAGTCCTATCACGAAAGCCTAATGATGAAGCGTGGAGTGCTGAAGATGATTCGAGATACTGACAAGGTATACGGATAGAAGTAGTAAGCGAATGAACCCAGACGAATATCACAAACATTTCCATGAGTATCGGGTGCCGCTTTGAAATGAGTGTGACAAAAAGACAAAGATGAATGACGATTGGTTTCTGTGTTGCCGAAACCTGCTAATCGTCACAGAAAAAAACAGATTCATTCCGGAAAAAACCCAAACATCATAAATTCACAAAATTGATTTACTACTAGATCAATTGGAAACTGAACTTCATCGAAATTAAACAGTTTACCATACTTCCTCGAGTGAAGCAGACAAAAACAACTATCTATTAAGTTCATTCTCACGTCCCCTCCATGCATGATCAAAATTAGTGAGTTGCAAGATTTTTCAAAATAATTGTGATCGCTTTTTGAACAACTGTTGTAACCATCTCCAAGGTGCAGGTGGAGTCGAACGGAGGCACGTGAATGAACAACGAACGAGAAGCATCGTGGGAAAGCGATAGGTAGAATGAATAAGCGCACAAGTACCTGAAAGAATTCAGTGTATACATAAGTAGGAACGAAGCTGTAGTAACTAGAATTTGCTGAATTGAGTTTTCTTCCGTAAAAAAATTACGATAACTAAAAATAGCCTCAAGTTTAAAAAGTATCTGACTACAACAACACAATATACCTATATGAACCATATAACAGGCTATAGAAGAAGTTTTGTCGTATTTTCAGGATTCATAGTTTAATTTTATTTGTACACTAATTAAGCGCAAACAAAAGATAAATAGATAGTCGAAGTAGTCCCCTTCGTGGAATCCTTGAGAATGCGCCAAATCGCCGTTGAATCATTCAAGAATTTCAACGCTGCTCTTATTTTCTGGAAAGATTGTTTCTCTGTAGTTTAGCGGAGAAAATAAGATTGGCTCACATAGGCGATCAGTGGTTTTTTAGCCAATTCACGGGCCGCTGGCCTCACAAGAAAGTGCGATGTTAATTATTCAATTAGGAACTGCTTCACCGCTTCGAAAGAAACTCCACGATAAACGTCTGACTCTGATATTACAACATTTTCTCTACACGTTCATGTGCTTCTTGTGCTTACAGCGAAGTAAGAGTTGAACTGCATAGCTAAGTAAATAATAATTTTATTTTGCATTTCGCAGCGTTACGCAAAAGTCTTTCCAAAAAACTGGCTACATGCTGCTTTGGCCAGAGATTTAAGCTTTCGAATGATTACTAACTCTCTTGTGAAAAGTTCCTGTCCAACGAATGGGGGTCGAATATTCATTTGTTCTCGGATAATGGAAAGAACTGAACTCGTATACATGTTTGGAGGTTTGAAGACCACTGTACAGTTAGATAGATAAACAAAGTCCCGGGATAGCAATTCAACGTGAAAATCAGTTTTCATTACGTCGTTTAAGGCCGAATAAGTTTTTTCACTATTTAAAAATAAAATAATTAGAGCTACGGCAGAATGTAGTACTCAATTTTTTTCATAATCTTCTGATGTAGTTTTTTATATTCGTTTTTTTGAAGGTCGGGTTTGAAACATGAATGAATATCGTTTTGTCTAGCATTTCGGTCTTATTCCTAGGCATATATGCACTATATAACCTATTACAACCAAATAACTATTCTAAGATGAGTGCATTGCACTAGAGCAGCACGTAGACTGTGTAGTGGTCAGAGGTGCCCTGCAGTGCACGTAGAGTTCGTTGGATTGATTCCGCACCCGGAAAAACTAGCCCTCCATATCATCGTGGTCAGAAAAATGATGTTAGATCTCTTTGGGAGGACAACGATACTGACATTGTCATTATCAAGATAGCTACGGCCAGTCCATACATCTAATCACCTCTCCAATCATATAAATAAAGAAGAATGAACAGCGGACACATAAGAGATAGATTAACGTTGAACGTGTTATTTATTTCTGATGGCTTCAAAAATATAAATAGCACACCTTCCAGGATCATCAGAAGCAGTGATTAATAAATTCTCATATCCAAGTTCTTCAGTAACTCTCAAAGCCAATTCTAAGCAATCAATGGAAGTGTTCAGAAACTGGTTCTGAATTCGCTGGGCACACATTATCTGCTGGAACACAGCCTAAACAACGCAAGTACGAGATAAACAGAGGCACAGAAAGTACTGCTTATATATGAGAAGAATGTGAAGACCTAGTTCTATCGTACGATAATGCATGCTTGTGGCCTTTGCAACGATGGCGGCTGCTACTGACAGCCATACGGTGACATTACCGAGCTTATTTAAATTTCTAATCTATTCGTTACAAGTACTATTGTTTGGCTTCATTTTCAACTTCCTTTGTATTGCAAATCGAGACATTTTCAAGATACCTCGACAAAAAACCATCTGGTATAGTGAAAGTGAATGTGCAACGAATCCTTAGTTGCGACACTTCCTACAAATGTGTTTCCCATTCTGATCCTGAGATCACCCGACGATAACATAGAATTTATGACTTTTAGCCACCAGAAAGATGTGATGATTTGACTTCTCGGGAGAACACCCTGACGTGGTACGTTTGATGAGTGAAGCAAACATCTCATAAAAGTACAGTTGAAACAAATTACGTTCGGTGTCACCTCCTATTCATCGCCGCCTTGATCATTTGAGGCTTGCGAGAAGTCGCATACGTCATATGAACAGTAATTGACAAGTTTTTTTTCTTCATTAATTTTTTAGGCAGCCGAGCCAAAGCGCTGTCACATTGCAACCATGGCACTATACATTCATTGTTAATCAGACAAAGATTCTTGCGCTGACTTCATGTCTGACTATGGAGAGATTTGAGCATAGCTCTAGGCGAAATTGAATTTCACTAGAGACGTCCAGCTCTTGTCACCAAAGAATGTACAATTGCCGCAAGGTGAGCGACTAATAGCCGGATATAAGAAACCATGAAAACACGCATGCTGTTATTTGAAGTGACGGATATTATTTCGGAACAAAAACTTAAACCGACACATTCATGTTTCCAAAAAAAAAAAACGAACTTCTCTGAAAAACCGGAGTCAATGTTTATGGAGCGAAAGTAGTCTAACCTGCGAAAAAGCACTGCTTCACATTTGTATGTTGAAAACATTACCGTTGACGTCATATCTACAGTATCCTCGTCCAAATGACCGTTGTTCAAATTTGATGTGATGATGTTCCCCATGCACACCAAGATGGACGACCAACTGTTGAAAAAGTCAGAATTCTCTATAGAATTTCGAGACAAGGTAGAGAAATGCAATTTTTTTTTGATTTCAGTGATTTATTCCACTTTCGAAGTTGACTATGGTAGAATCACCTAGTGCAGATCAAACTCCCAATTAAGACGGCTATAATATATAGGAATTAATTAGCGATCATTTAGACCTTTATAATGATAAAGCGCTTGAAAGTTCACATTCGCTACAAAGAAACGAATATATAAACACCTTTTGGAGATATAGTCAAAGAGAATGTTTTAATCCATTTCGAAGTGGGTACGTTAATGCCTTACGTACGATTCTTAATGCCCTCGCGCGTCACATCAGAGCCACAGCAACTGCAGGTCCCGTTAATAATAGTAGAGGCGAAGAAACGTTATTACGATGAAAGAACGTGAATTGTAGTCTTCACGTTGTCATCATTCCATTACAGTCGATGACATACGGCATTTCAAAAAAATTCACCTTACATTCTACTGTCACGTTTACAGCATTCCATTGCAGACAATTAGGACCTGCGTGGCGTGGTTCTGATGAGGCGAGCGGAAACTGCCGGAAACCTACGTAAGCCACTAAACGTATCACCCTCAAAACGGCTTAAAACATTCTCTTTGAGTATATTGATTGCTCATAACGAGGTCTTATGAACCCGTCGAATGTGAGGTGCACTTTTTGAAAAGATTTGTCCTTCTTCAATAGATCGCTTTTCTTAGACCACGTATTTTTTTTAACTCAAAAGAAACAAAGTGAACAACAGAACCTTCGGTGAGTACGACGCCCACAGTTCCTTGACCTTCTCTTCTACTTCAGCATAAGCTACAGTGATTTTTTCAGTCACTAGCTTACCGTTGAAACCTGAAAGACGATCGATCAAAAGCTATGTGAATATATGGGCTATTAATGAATTTGCTTGGTGCAGTGCCTTTGGTTATCATGGTTCAAAGATAATTTTGAAAATTTCATACCGGTTTCTAATAAAGTGACAAGGACAATGGTAGAAAACAAATGTGACATTATTATAAAAAACAAGTATTGGAATATCTTTCATAGACGATAAGAGAGAGAAAGTCGAAATGAACCAATTCATAAAGTTATCCTCTCTAGACGACCTTGAAAATGCAACTGATTTTTTCAACAACTATTGGTATATATGCCTTGCAATCATTTTTGAGCCACGCATGTCAGTGGTCTGTCAATGAAGGCTGACTTATAGAGCCCGATACACGCGTTTCGGATCTTGCGATCTCGTCAGTCGGGCAGTTACCCTTTCTCGTCTTTTGCTAATCTCTGTGGAAGCTCCAGTCCCCACACTAAGAGTTAGCGGCGACGAACGTTTCACACTCTGTGTCCAGTGAAATTTTCACCGAACAAAGAGTGTTGTACACTCGATTGCTTTTGGCTGGTATAAATAATGATTATCAAGCATATTGAATTTTGAGCTGTGGTCTTTAAGAAAACACTCGAAACGAATGTTATGATAGGGTATTCTAGCCACGAGCAAGCGAGTGTACAACACTCTGTGTTTGGTGAGTTTTTCACTGGACATAGAGTGTAAAGCGTTCGTCGTTGCTAACTCTTAATGGGGACTGGAGCACCCACAGAGATTAGCAAAAGACGAGAAAGGGTAACTGCCCGACTGACGAGATCGCAAAATCGAAACGCATAATCGGGCTCTATAA